>RJWM01000643.1:0-32950 GCA_004363535.1 Dasyprocta punctata | reverse complement strand
GAGGCCTCTGCAAAGAGACACAGCATTGGAGGACAGCAGCAGACTCAGAGGATGGCACTGGATGGTGGTGAGTGTAGAGGACTCAGTACTCCCACAGGAGAGAGCAATTGGCCTGGAGCCATTTTGGAGTCAGGCCAGACAAGCCTGGAACCAGAACTGCTACAGGCTTCCTCCCGCAGCTCCTAGCTGGGTGCAGGCTGGTGGAAATCACTCAAACTGAGCCCTGACCCTGCACACATTCTAGCAGCCATCACAGAGGGTCCCTGCAGGTCCCCAGCTTGGACTGGAGGCACCAGCCAGCCCCACCCTCAGGCACACTCCAGGGGCTGTAGTGGAGAATCTCTGCCACTGGTGACCAGACTAGGTCCGCAGGCAGCCAGCCTGCCCCCATGCACACTCCAACTGCCATCATGGGGCTCTCTCCCAGTGAACAGTTTGGTCCAGAGGTGGCAGCGGACCCTGCCCCCACACACTTGGGCAGCCATTGTGGAAGATCCTCTCCAGTAACCAGCTAGGAGGTGGTGGCCAGTCTCACCCCTGTGCACACTCCACCAACACAGGCTGGGCAAAGCAGCAGACAGCCCTGCACTAGCACACCTGTAGCCAGCACTGGCTAGAAGAACAAAACAGTCTCACCTCAGAGAAATTGTAGCCAATGCAGGAAGTGCCTGGGACCCCACTACACACTTGTTCAGAAGAACCCAGGAATATACCAAGATGAAAAAGCAAGAGGCAGTCTCTGGCCTCCAACCCAAGCAGAGCAAGTCCAGGAGATGTAAACACAAAAGAGATCGGGAGTTGCACACCTAAAGTTTCTGAAGTGATGGCAACTGAAGTAAAGAAACAACTTCATGAGGCCATAAAAGAAATTAGAACAGAAATATTATCTCAGGTAAAAGAAGAAATGAAAAACATAATAAAAGAATCGCTAAGCACCTCTAAAGAAAACATAGGTCAAAAAATGGAGGAGTATAGGAAAATGAGGGAAACCTTGAATGAACAATATAAGAAAGCTTTAGAATACATGAAAGAGATTCAAAGAGATAGCCAGGAAATTAAAAACTCCTTTGAAAGCTGGCAAAACTGCTTGAAATAAACTGAAGATAGACTTTCAAACCTCAAAGACAGGTTTGCAGCTTGCGATCGTGAAAGGAAAGATCTCTTAAAAATAACAAAGAACCAAGAAGTAACAATTCAGTGGCTGCAAGACAACCCAAAGAAGCATAACTTAAGAATAATAGGTATGAGTGAAAAAGCAAGGGTCAACACAAATGACATTAAAAGTCTGTTTACAGAAATAATACCAGAAAACCTCCCAAGCATGGGAAAAGGAAGTAACATTCAGATAAGTGAGGCATATAGAACTCCAGATAGTCATCACCAAAATAAATCTACACCCAGACATATAATAATCAAGATCTCAGAAATTCAACACAAGAACAGAATATTAAAAGCTGTTAGAGAAAAGAAACAGATAACCTATAAAGGAAAATCCATCAGAATCACGACAGACTTCTTGACATAAACCATCAAGTCAAGAAGATGTTGGAGTGAAGTATTTCAAGTCCTGAAAGAAAACAACTTCCAACCCAGATTGATGTACCCTGCAAAACTATCTTTCAAAATTAATGGAGAAACAAGATACTTCCATGACAAAGAACAGCTGAAAGAATTCATGACCATCAAACCAACCCTACAAAGAATACTGAAGGACATTCTAGAGAGAGACATAAAAATGACCACACTTTCAGGAACAGCAGCAGAAGGGGATCACCAAGTGGGGCAGACAATTGAGTGGAGAGGAAAAGTAAGCAGCCAAAGGCAGGAAAATAGCATGGCAGAGATGAGGCAGTGCATGTTGGCCATAACCATTAATGTAGATGGCCTCAATTCACCAATAAAAAGAAACACAGGCAGAGTGGATCAGGAGACAGGACCCATCAATATGCCTTATACAAGAAACACATTTAACTTGAAAGAGAGTTCACAGACTGAAAGTCAAAGGAAAGAGAATAATGCTGTATGTTACAGGGAACCAGAAAGAAGTAGGGGTAGCCAGCCCATGAGGTGCAGAAAGGACAAGAAAGACATAGCACTTTTATACAATGGAAAGCTACTCAGCTATGAAGAAAGATAACCTCAAGGCTCTTGTAGGGAAATGGATACAACTTGAGATCATGCTCATGGGTGAAAAGGTTCAGAGTCACATGGATGAATATCATGTTGTCTCCCTAGTATAAAAAAACTAAAGGAGTTAGTGGGATCCAAAATGCACAATATATATTGTAACAGTGAAAGCAGAGGAAGTGTCTAAAAAGGGAAGGCAGTGGCCATTGTCAAGCTATTATCGTGATTTGAATTCCATATTGTTTTTATTGTTCTGTTTAGTTTGGTTCTATTCTGTTTCAGTTTGTCTAATTTTATTATATTTGATGGCATGGATAGCTATTTCAAAGATAAAATATAGTAGCCATTATTGATTTCCTATTATCATTTTTTGTGATTTATTTTTTATTTTTTTATTTTAAAAAGCAAAACAAAGACTCGGACCAGGACGCAAATGAACTGCCCTCCGGGGTCCTGACCTCGGGACCCTGGAGGAGAACGAGAAGGGCCCTTTGTGGGGCCCAAGCCACTCAGGCACCGACCAGGACGCAAATGAACTGCTTTCTGGGGTCCTGACCTCAGGACCCTGGAGGAGAACGAGAAGGGCCCCTTCTGGGGCCTGGCCCGCTGGGCCGGAGGGGCACCAGAGCGTGGGCTTGGAATCAGGGACAAATACACTCCCCCCGCATCAACAACCTGCTGTTTCGGAGGTCTGGCTAAATTGATAGCAACCAAGGAACATCAACCAACTTTTTGCTAGTATTGTTTAGTAGATCTTACAGGCCTCTGGGCAGCAACCCGAGCATCTCTATGGAAGGTGACAGCAGGCAATGTAGCAAGTATGAGGGATTCTCTTCTGTCTTGTCTTTGAGGCCCAATATGGTTCTCTCTCTTTTGCTTTACTCTGATCATTGTTATTATTATTAATAAAAATAAAAATAAAAAAATAAAAAGCAAAACAGAAAAAATGGTAGCACCTATTATCTAGTTTTGAAGCCCTGTATTGCTTTCATTGTTCTGTTTTGATTGATTTTATTCTATTTTGTTTTGTTTGATTGTATTATGTATGATGGTATAGGCGACTACTTTGAATATAACAAGAGGCATTATGGTAGCCACTGTTGTTTTACTACTGTTTTGAAGTCCTGTATTTCTTCCACTGTTTTGTTTTTATTGGTTTTATTCTGTATCATTTTATATGATTTTATTATGCTTGATGGTATGAGCAATTATTTTGAAAATAACAAGAGGCATTATGGTAGCCATTCTTGATTTCCTTTTATATTTTTTTGAAGTCATGTACCATGTTCATTGTTTTGTTTTGTTTGACTCTATTCTGTTTTCTTTTGTTTGGTTTTATACTCTTCAAAGTAAAAAAAAAAGATCTTTAAAAAATACATTACATTAAAAGACATATCGCCACTAACCTCTGCTAAAACACTTGCCCTTTCTTCAAATTCACTTACCCCGTCATTCTTCCCACTTCCTGAAGTCATTCTAGAGGTCCTCTTTTGCCTCTTTAGCAAATGTGATCAAAAATAACAGTGAATGTTGTAGCTGAGTGTCTTCCAACAGAAAGGCAGGCTCCCGAAAATGTCACAGTGTGTCCTCACCTACTTTATTCATCAAATCTAGCATGCTGTAAGTTTTGGCTCTCCCCTAAAGTCAAATTGTCTGTGAAAGGCAAATGTTTTAAATTCATTCAGAACATCACAGCGGGCACGACTGTGCAACTAAAGACACTCACAAAAGAAGACTCCCAGAACTGCACCAGAAAGTGGCAAGGATGGTGGGACAAGTGTGTTCAAAGTAAGGGGGGATGCAATGTGTCTTTTACTGTAATACATCTTTTGAAAATTTAAATATTTACCATATTTTCCAATCACACCACATAAAAACATTATCTATACCACCCGTGAAAGCTTCAGCTTGGAACTCTGCTCTGTGGTCACAACACCACTTCCATTCTCATCCTCCACTATTTACTACAAAACCTAATTTTCCACCTCATGAGGTCTTCCAGCCCCATTCTCCCTCTATCAGGCTCTTTCTGGGTTCATGTCCTTCTCAAGCTCAGCCACATTTTAGCCAACTCTTGTTTCAACCAAACAGCTGGTGCCCAACTCTCCTAATGGACTGTGTCACCCTCATAGGGGCTGCCTCTGGGTCCCTAATGAGGCCTCCTCTTGTATCTTACACAGCTGTTCCAAACCTTTGGTACTGTCAAGCCCCAGCTTCACTCTATCCTGCTTTCAGCAAAGATTTCATTTCTGATTTTCCAAAGAAAATAGAGAAACTCACCAGTAAGAGGTGGCACAGTATTGTGATTAAGAACAAGGGATCAGGCATCGCACAGACATCAGCTTCCTTGGGGTTTAGCCCTCCGTGTGTAACCTTGGGCAAATTACTTCACATCTCTGAGCCTCAGTTTCATCATCCATAAAGTGATAGTGCATATTTCATAGGATAATTGTACAGATGACATAAGACATGCCACATAAGTGCTTAGAACATCTCTTAACACATAATAACTAACAACTGGACACATGTATAGTTCTCTCCCTCTGGTCCCAGCCTAGGACAGGAGTAAATTCCTTTTCCTTTAATTCTCACCTTTGTTCTTGGTCTCACTCCCTCTTGACTTCATTATTTCCACTTATGCCTTCAGCCTTTGACACTTATCAGCTTATACCAGCTCACAAGTCGATTTAAATCTTTTCCATCTTAAGCTAAAAAAAATTTTTTTTTAGTCAGGGTCTTGCTACAGAATGCAGGCTAGCCTTGAACTTGCTTATATAGCCCAGGTTGGCTTCAAACTCATGCCAATCCTCGTGCCTCCACCTCCCGAGTGCTGGGATTACAGGTGTATGCCACCACACTCAGCTAATCTAAAATTTTTCCACAACTTAATTTATTCTTATCAACTATCACTCCATTTCTTCCACACCTGATTTATTATTTTAAAACTTTTGCATTTATATTACTGTAAATGCTTATTTAGAAGTTGTTTCTACTTTTTGTCTCTATTTCTTTCCCTTCACATCTTTCTTCCACATATATGTATGAAAATGCTATGACTAAGGTCACCTTGCTACCAAAGACAAAAATCTCTTTCTTATCCTTAGTCCACTTGGTGTTTTCCTCAGCCTCTAAAACAACTTCTTAGTGGCTCTCCACCCATCTCTCTGATTATTCTTTCACACCTCTTGTCTGGTCTCTTTCTGTTTTCATTTTGTTTGTTTCTGACACTAGCTCTCTGCTCACCTTACACTTGAGTCTCCCTGTGGGATCTCATTAATGCCCCAAAGTGTATATTAAGTCTCTGCAGTTCTGCTGAGCTCCAGGAACCAATTTCCAAATGTCCACAAGATCTCCTGGGGTTGCCCTGATTCCCACATCTCTCAAGTGCAACACCTTTTCTTCCCCCACCACGGTTCCTGTCTTTTATTACTCTTTTGACAGCATCCAGTTTTATATACTTGCTCAAACTGGGCACTTGAAAGGCAAAAACCTCTCTCATTTCTTTTTCCATGCACTGAACCTCTAGAATCGTGCTCCTAACTACTCTGGACATAGCCTTGACTCCATTCCAATGAACCCACCACATGCTGCCAGAATCATTTGTCATATGTCACCTCCCTCACTGAGCCATTCAATGCATACTCTCTGTCAACCTCAGAACAAAGTCCAAGGTAGCTCTGACTCCTGGCACACTGCACTCTTCACAGCCCAGTCTTGCCTGGTCTTCTGTCTCACTTCTCGCCACTCCCTAACCATCCCATAGATCTAGCCACACTTGATATCACAGGCTTCCCTGCATAGAACTTGCATTTTCACACTCTGACCATACTGTTCCCTCTACTCAGGGTACAGTGCTCTTTTTCCAACAACAAAGCAGAACTCAGCAGTCACCCCTACACTCTAGGAGCTTCCCTATACTCCTAATTCTTTGTGATTACTTGTTGTCTTAATTATGTTTTCAGAGCACGAAATTCAACCATACTTCACAACATTCCTTGGCTTCTTGCTGTAAGAACTTAGAACACCCGAATTCCTTACTTTATTTACCTCCCTACAAAGCCTTGTATGATTGGATCCCAGTCAACTACTGCAGCTTCATCACGTTTCTCATCCTCACCCATGCACAGGTAAGAGCACCCACGTGTATGACCCAAAAACAAGAGAAAAACCAACAGTGATTTTTTTTATTATTTAAGAGAAAAAAGACACAGAAAACAAAGACAAAAAGCAAAAGAAACAAACAACAGCAAATCCAAAACAGTAATATTATAGGTTTACAAAACAAGATGATAAGAACTTGACAATGGTTGCAATATTGTGTATTGTTACCTTCAACAGGGTTGTTTACATTAACAGATATAGACATGTAAAATTGGTCTCATCATACGAGTATTAACCGTTCTTTCTCAATAACTAATACATTGAGCAGTATAGACATTTTAGCTATCTTACATATACATATATACAGATTTAGGTATTTTTCCTTTTCCCTCTTCTTCCCTCCTTTTCCCTTTCCCAATTACTTTTGCTCTTTGAGCAGTTTCTTACCCTTACACAGTATTTATTGTAGATTTTGGATCATATATACTGTTTCAGTTTCTCACATTAGGGAGACAATACAGTATTTATACATGTGAGTTTGATTTATCTCACTTATGAGCATGGTCTCAAGTCGTGTCCATTTACTTATAAAACTCTCAATGCAATCTTTCTTGATAGCTGAGTATTCCATTGTATAAAATACCACATCTTTTTTATCTGTTCCTTGATTGATGGGCATTTGGGTTGTTTTCAAGATTTGGCTATTACAAATTGGGTTGCTATAAACATGGGTGCACAGATATCACTGTGGTATGATGTTTTCAATTCTTCTGGCAAAATGCCCAGAAGCAGGATAGCTGGGTCGAATGGAATCTTTAATCCTAGCTTCTTGAGGAATCTCCACACTGATTTTCACAGTGGTTGCACCAGTCTATACTCCCACCAACAGTGGAGAAGAATTTCTTTTTCCCTACAGTCCATCCAGCATTTGTTGTTGGTTGATTTTTGAATTTTGGCCATTCTTTCAGGAGTGAGATGGAATCTCAGTGTTGTTTTAATTTGCATTTCATGAATGACCATTGATGTTGAACATTTCTTCATATATTTATTTGCCATTTGTATTTCTTCCTCTGAAAAGTGTGTATTCATCTTAGATGCCCATTTTTGGTTTTGGTCCTTGAATTTTAGGGGACTGATTTCTTTTAATTCTTTATATGTTTTAGATAGAAGCCCTTTGTCTGATGGACAATTGGCTAAGATATTTTCCCAATTCGTGGGTTTTCTTTTCACTCTGTTGGAGATTTCTTTTGACATGCAAAAGCTTTTTAATAAGACAAGATCCCAGTTGCTGATTCTGGGAAGTATTTCCTGTGCAATTTGATTTTTGTTCATAAACTCTCTGCCTACTTCTATGTCATCAAGATTTTTACCTACTTCGACTTCCAGCAAATTTAGTGTCTCTGTTTTAATATTCATATATTTGATCCATTTTGGCTTTAGTTTAGTGCACAGTGGTAGACACGGATCTAGTTGTAGTTTACAGCATACAGAAAGACAGTTTTTCCAGCATTATTTGTTAAAGAGGCTATCTTTCTTCCAATGTACATGTTTGGCCCCTTTGTCAAAGATGAGGTGGGTAAGTGTGTTTGTAGTTATGGCTGTATCTTCCAATCTATTCCATTGATCTTCAGGTCTGTTTTGATTCCAGTACCATGCTGATTTTATCCAAGTAGCTTTGTAGTATAGTTTCAAGTTGGGGATTCTGATGTCTCCTGCCTTACCTTTGTTGCCCAGAATTGTCTTTGCTATTCTAGGTCTTTTCTGGTTCCAGATGAATTTCAGGAATGATTTCTCTAACTCTGTGAGGTATGCAAGTGGTATTTTGATTGGGATTGCTTTAAATCTGCATAACAATTTTGGGAGAATGATCATTTTCACAATGTTTATTCTTCCTATCCATGAACAGGGAATATCTTTCCATTTTCTGAAATTCTCTTCGATTTCCTTTTTCAGAGTAATGTAACTTTCACTGCATGGATCTTTTGCTTCCTTTGTTAGAGTGATTCCTAATTATTTCATTTTTTTTGGATGTTATAGTGAAGGGTGTGGTTTCCCTTATTTCTCTATCAGTGACTTTGTTATTTGTGTACAAGAATGCTATTGATTTTTGAGTATTGACCTTGTATCCAGCAACATTACTGAATTTGGTTATTACATCTAGAAGTCTTTCAGTGGATTTGTGGTGGTCTTCTATGTAGAGTATCACATCATCTCTAAATAATGATAATTTTACTTCTTCCTTTCCTATTCTTATGCCCTTTATTTCTTTCTCTTGTCTAATTGTCTGGCTAATATTTCCAGAACTGTATTGAATAGGAGTGGTGATAATGGACATCCTTGTCTTGTTCCTGATTTTAGGTTCAAAGTTTTCAGTTTTCCTCCATTTAGTAAGATGTTGGCTGTTGGTTTATGGTATATGACTTTTAGAGGTAGAGGCCATCTATTCCGATTTTCTGCAGGGTTTTTATCATGAGTGGGTGTTGGATTTTGTCAAAAGCTTTTTCTGCATCTATTGAGATAATCATGTGGTCCTTGTCCTTGGCCCTGTTGATAAGGTGTATTATATTTATTGATTTGCATATGTTGAAACATTCCTGCATTCCCGGGATGAATCCCTCTTGATCATGGTGTATAATCTTCCTGATAACTTGCTGTATTCTATTTGCCAGTATTTTATTGAGGATTTTTGCATCTATGTTCATGAGGGAGATTGGCCTGTAATTTCTTTTTTGGTTGGATCTTTCTCTGGTTTTGGTATTAGGGTAATACTTGTTTCCAGGAATGAGTTAGGGAGACTTGCTTCCCTTTCAATTTCATTGAAGAGTTTGAAGATTGTTGGCATTGAGTCTTCCCTAAATTTCTTGTATAATTCAGCAGTGAATCCATAAGGACGTGGGCTTTTCTTTGTTGGTATGGTTCTAATTACATTATAAATTTCATTAGCTGAAACTGGGTTATTCAGCAGTTACATATCTTCTTGAGTCAGCTTTGGTAATTCATAGGTTTCTAGGAATCTGTCCATTTCTTCTGTGTTATCGAATCTCTGTGAGTAAAGGTTTTCAAAATGGGTGTTGATGATCTTCTGTATTTCCACCGGGTCAGTAGTGATTTCACCCTTTTCATTTTTATTGCATGGATCTGAGTTTTTTCTTTCCTCTTTTTGATAAGGTTGGCTAGAGGTTTATCAATTTTATTTATTCTTTCAAAGAACCAACTCTTTGATTCATTAATTCTTTGTATTATTTTCTTAGTTTCAATTGCATTAATTTCTGCTCTGATCTTGATAATTTCCTCCCTTCTTTGGGCTTTGGACTTGACTTGCTCTTCTTTTTCGAGAAGTTTGAGGTGCATCATTAGGTTGTTTATGTGTGTTTTTTCCATTTTTCTGATGTGGGAGTTTAGTGCTATAAATTTCCCTCTGAGGACTGTTTTCATTGTGTCCCACAGGTTCTGGTAATTTGTATTTGCATTTTCATTCGATTGTAGGTATTGTTTAATTTCTTTCTTTAATTTCTTCTGTGACCCATTGATTGTTTAGGAGAGTATTATTTAATTTCCATGTGTTTATGGGGTTCTTGTGGGGTTTTTTGGTCATTCATTTCCAATTTTATTGCACTATGATCAGATAATATGCATGAAATTATTTCAGTTCCTTTGCATTTACTTAAGCATGTTCTGTGGACTAGTATATGATCTATTTTAGAGAATGACCCATGTGCAGCTGAGAAGAATGTGTATTCTGATGTCGATGGGTGGAATACTAGGTACACATTTACCAGGTCCATTTGTTCATAAGTTTGATTCACTTCTGTTATTTCTTTGCTGATTTTTTGTTTGGTTGATCTGTCTCTCTGTGACAGTGGGGTGTTAAGGTCCCCCATTATAACTGTATTATTGTTTATTTGGTTTTTCATGTCTATTAAGATTTCTTATACATAGTTGGGTGCTTCCATATTTGGTGCATATATATTTATGATTGTAATCTCTTCCTCTTGAAGTTTTCCCCTAACAAGTATGTAGTAATCTTCTTTGTCTCTTTTGATCATTCTTGGTTTGAAATTCACATTGTCTGCAAACATAATAGCTACCCCTCCTTTTTTCTGGGTTCCTATTGCATAGAGTATTGTCTTCCATCCTTTGATTTTCCTTTTGAGTGAAATATGTTTCTTGTACAGAGCATATTGTTGGATTTTGTTTCTTAACCCACTCTGCCAGTCTGTTTCTTTTTATTGGTGAGTTGAGACCATTTACTTTGATTGATATAACTGATATGTACTGACTCATCCCTGTCATGATATCTTTCTGTTGTTGGTTTTCTACATTTTCCATTTAATTATTTGTTTTGCTTAGTGGTTTCCTTTTGTTGTTGTTCTTAAGATTGTAGTTATCTTTATTTCTTTCTAGAGTGTACTTAAGTACTCTTTGTAGTGTTGGTTTGGTGGTCATAAATTTCTTCAGTTGTTCTTTGTCATGGAAGTATCTTATTTCTCCATCAATTTTTAAGGATAATTTTGCAGGATACATCAATCTGGGTTGAAAGTTGTTTTCTTTCAGGGTTTGAAATACTTCACTCCAAGCTCTTCTTGACTTAAAGGTTTGTGTTTAGAAGTCTGCCATGATTCTGATAGACTTTTCTTCATAGGTGATCTGTTTCTTTTCTCTGACAGCTTTTGGTATTTTGTACTTGTGCTGTATTTCTTTCTTTTTTTTTTTTTTTTTTTTTTTTTTTTTTTTTTTTTTTTGCGTCACCGGGGATTGAACTCACAGCCTCGCGCCTGCCAGGGCAGGCGCTTAAGCCACTGAGCCAAACTCCCGGCCCTGGTTTTTTGAGGCAGGGTCACACTATGTAGCTCAGGCCGGCCTTGCACCGCGTTGCAGCCCAAGCCGGCCTCGAACTCACAACGCTCCGCCTACCTCAGCCTCCCGAGTGCTGGGATTAATGTGCTGTATTTCTGCTACCCTAATTATTATATGTCTGGGTGAAGTTTTATTTTGGTTATGGTTAATTGGGTTTCTGTATGCCTCACTTACCTGTATATCAGATTCTCATCCCATGTTTGGAAAATTTTCTGTTATTATTTCCACAAGTAGTCTTTGCAAGTCATTCGTATTGACCCCTGCTTTTTCATTGATGCCTATTAATCTTATGTTATTTCTCTTGGCATCATTTTGCAGCTGTTGAATTGTTGTTTCCTGGTTTCTTGTTATTTTTAAGAGATCTTTTCTTTCTTGATCGTAAGCTTCCATGCTATCTTCAAGGTCTGAGACTATCTTCAGCTTCATTCAAGCGGTTTTGCCAACTTACATGGAATTTTTTATTTCCTGAATTTCTCTTTGAATCTGTTTCATGTGTTGTATTTGTGTCTTATTTTGTTCACTCAAAGTTTCCATCATTTTCTTATGTTTTTCTATTTTTTTATCTTGATCTTCTTTAGATACACTCAGCCTTTCTTTCATAATGATTTTCATTTCATTTTTTAGCTGAGAGATCATTTCTGATTTGAGTTTCTCTATAGCTTCATGGAGTTGTTTCTTTACCGCATTTGCTATCATTTCAGAAAGTTCAGTTGTGTGATTACCAGTGTCTTCTATTTCGGTGTCTCTTAGGTTTGTTCTCAGTGGGCTGGGGGATTGAGACTGTCTCTTGCTCTTTTGTATTGTCATTTTCTTCTGGGACCTGTGTGGCTGGACAGACAGCCTCCTGATTGATTGCACTAGAACACTGCACTGGATAGAGCTTCTATCCTCCAATATCCCCGTGGCTAGCCAGGACACACCCCCAGATTATGGTGCTGGACCCTTGTGCTCTGTGGTTTGTGTGGCTGGCCGTGTGTTTCCCTGATGTAATTTGTTGGGTTGCTTTGGGACACGGGGCTGGACAAAGTTTGTATCCTTCCTGTAGCTAGTAGGGTCACACCCTGGAGCTTGTTGCTGGGGCCTAGAACCTGGCTGTGTAGCCTTCAGAACCTCTGCAACCCAGGTGGCTAGCAGAGATGCACCCCTAGGGTATGTTGCTGGAACTTCCACTTTACTGGGTGGGGGTTGGAATCCCTGGGATCCAGGTGGCTAGGTGGAATGCTCCCTGTATTGTGGCACCACCGGGACCTTGAGTCTGGCTGCGAGAAGTTCAGAGTCTCTGGAGCGCTGAACCTCAGTTTTTAAATGGAAGGTTTTTCTGAGAGCCTGGGAACGCAGCCAACACTGTTGGATGGTCAGAGTCTGCACTGAGAGCAAACAGTGATTCTTATACATCAAAGGCCAATGTGAAATCTAAAGCTGTGCATTATAACTCTGTTTCTCTTAAAGCATTAATGTTTTTTATTTTGAAGAAAATAAAACCAAACAACACAAAACAGAGTCAATCAAAACAAAGCAATGATATAGGATTTCAAAACAAGACAATAGGAAATCAATAATGACTACCATAATGCCTCTTGTTATCTTCAAAGTAGCTGCCTATACTACCAGACATAATAAAATCAGACAAAACAAAACAGTATAAAATCAATCAAAACAAAGCAATAGAAGCAATACAGGGCTTCAAAACAAGATAATAGGAAATCAGCAATGGCTGCCATAATGTATCTTGTTCTCTTTCAACTAGCTGCCCTCACCATCAGACATAATAAAATCAAAGCAGTGAGGACAATATTGGATTTCAAAGACAAGATAGAAGGAAATCCCCATATTTGCTGTTTGTTCCGACTGTTTTGCTTTGTTCAATATTCTGTTTTGATTGGTTTTATTCTCTTTTGTTTTTGGTTTGATTTTGCCATACCTGATGGAATGAACAAATATTGTGAAAATAGCAAGATATACTATGGTAGCTACTGTTGTTTTCTTAGTATCCTGCTAGGAAATGTATGAAACTTGAGCTCATGCTCCTGGGTGAAATGGTTCAGAGTCACATGAGTGAACATTGTGTTGTCTCCTGAGTATAAAAAAACTGAAGGAGTTAGTGGGGTCCAAAAGGCACGATAGATATTGTGAAAGTGGAATGGGAGGAAAGTTCTGTACCAATTTTGCTGCTTTGTTTTGATTGGTTTTGTTCTGTCCTGTTTTGTTGGATTTTACTATCTTTAAAATAAATAGATAAAATAAAAATTTTTTAAAAGGTATAATAAAATCAAACAAACAAAAAAACAGAATAAAACCAAACAAAACAGAACAATGAAAATGATACAAGGCTTCAAAATAAGATAATAGGAAATTAACAATGGCTCCTGCCTTCCCTTTTTAGACATTTTCTCCCATTCCACTTTCACAATATCTATTGTGCATTTTGGATCCAACTAACTCCTTCAATTTTTTATACTAGGGAGACAACACAGTGTTCACCCATGTGACTCTGAACCATTTCACCCATGAGCATGATCTCAAGTTGCATCCATTTACCTACAAGAACCTTGAGGTTATCCTTCTTTATAGTTGGGTAGCTTTCCATTGTATAAAAATGCCACATCTTTCTTATCCATTCTGCAGTCGATGGACAAGCTAGCCCTGCTTTTTTTCTTTTTCCTAAAGCATTATTGAAAGAAGTTTTACTTTGGGACCTCTTACTATGTCAGCAATTAAGGAACATGTAAAAATAGTGATATATTTACTGTGTTAATGAGTTATTACTTTACTATTGCTAAGCATAGTATTAAATGTTTCACAAGTATTTATCTCAGTGAATCCTCAGATCAACCTTAGGCAATAAGCATCTCCCATTTTTCCTATTTCCCACTAGTATTGACAACATCAAATGACTTGTCCAATGTCACATAGGAGTAACAGGCAAAGTCATTACTTAAATCTAGATCTATGTCATTGGAGAGCCACTGTTCTTTTTTTGTTTTGAATTTATGTATCTTTTCTTCATGTATCTTTGTGATACATAATATATACATTAATCATGAGCAATTGGTTCATATACACATTGCACCTTGATCCTTTCTGTTCAGAGCCTGTGTTCTGATCATTGTGCTACTCTGCCTCTTAGAACAGCTGCCAGAGAAAGACCAGGGTCAAATCTTGTGGTTAACTTACTTGGAAAATAACCTACCAAATTCAAGATTAAATTTCCATGAAACCACCCAAAATAGTAACAAAGTTTTAAATCTCCAACTGAGATTGTATTTCAAAGAGTATCTGTATTTTGGCTAATTTCACCCTTCGGTTCACCTTGAAATAAGGATCCATCCTCTCCCTGGTTTAGTTACATTCCTCAACTGCAAACCATATACCTCCTTCTTTGCCACCAAGTCCCCTAACACTCGAGCACAGCATACCAATAACACTCCAACCACCATCCCTATAAACTGAAAATATCATTCAAAGAAGTAAGACCACCTCATTGCTTCTGACTCTAGTTGGGAGCATATAAAGTAGGCTTAAAGCCATAATAGTAACATGTACTTTGATCTAAATATAGACTCTCAGAGATATGGTTACCAACGGGGGAACTGCAGAGGGAAATCATAAACTGAGAGAGGCTGTATTTCCACTGTTTTCAGATTATTGAAACCCTGAAGGGAACTCTAATAAACATTAAGTAATTCTTTGCGATCAAGTAAAGAATTTCTTTCCTGGGACAACCTCTTTCCTGGCATGCACCCAATGTGTTGTGAGTTCCAGGGATTTAATGAATGGTTCAAGAAGTTTACTAATAGAAATGGATATTTTAAATGCACTACTACAGGCAATACTTTGGCAGCCTTATTCACCATTTGCTCCAGAAATAGACAGGATACAGGCAGTGTGCAGAGCATCCTGTCTTCACTGAGGAGAAAGCCCATCTCAGAGGGCAGCTAGAAACTTCCTGTGAACAGATGTCCACAACCCAAACCCCACAGATGGAAACACATCTTTTGTTTTTAGAGTCTTACCTAGAGAACCTCCTGGTCACAAGCTTTCCAAAACTCAGATTCCAACAAAATAAACTCGAGTCCACCGTAAGCTGAGGCTTGAAAGCGACAGGTACTTACGCATGCAATCTCCACCATACCAGCCTGCTCTGCATTCAGCGCAGTAGAAGCCCTTGATGTAGAAGTCGTCCAGAGTGCCCCCCCATGAGCCATTCCGGCAGCTCTTGCAGTTTTCAAAGATGGTACAACCTGGAATATTTCCAAGGAGAACGTTAGAACCACAAATTTCAACAGTCTTTGTAGGAGAACAGCCATGCAATTTCTCAGAGCTCTAGTCTTTGTGAAGAGCTTCTGGACCTAGAAAGATGCTCAAATCCTTAAGAAAAAGGCTCATCTCAAGGAAAATGCTAGAGACACCAGGATTCAGATGACGGAGTGTAGGAGAGAAGTCTAAGTAATCTGCCCAGTTGGGGGGCTCATGTTTTAAAGTAACATGAAATAGCTTATAATAAAAGGCAGAATTGATCATAAGAGTATTTCTTTTCTTTACAGATGTGTTTCATTTTATAAAAGAATATTTAGAAATTGAAGCAAAAAGAATTCAATAAAAGATCTAAAATTGTATCACCTAGAGAATTTTGCTGTTAACACTTATATGTGTTTCTTAAAATTAGAGTTATGCTATATTCTATACATCCTCTTTTTATAACTCACTTTTTTATTTTATGGAAAAAAATAAAACAAAATTTCATGACGAGGTAACAGAATAACAATAGTTGCTACACTGCATATTATTATCTTTAAAGTAGTTACTCAGAGTACAAGATATAGATATAAAAATTCTCCCATCAATATTAGTGCAAACCTTCCTTTACTATGAACTAACAGATGCTAATAGTATAACTTGCATGTTTTCTCTCTTTTCCCTTCCTTCCTTTCCCCTTTTCCCCATCATAGTTCTTTTTTCCTTTTTAACAATTTCTTCCTATTTCACAATATCTATTGTACATTTTAGACCATGTTTACTCTTTCCACTTCTCACACCAGGGAGACAATATGATGTTTATACCTGTGAGTCTGATTTATTTCACTTAATAGTATGATTTCAGTTGCATCCATTTACCTATAAAAGTTTCAAGTTTATCCTTTATGGCTGAGTAGTACTCCATTGTATAAAAATGCCACATCTTTTTTTATCCATTCCTTGGTTGATGTATGTTTGGGCTATTTCTAGGATTTAGCTATTATAAATTGTGCTGCTATAAGCATGGGTGCACATATATTGCTGTGGTATGATGTTTTTAATTCTTTTGGAAAGATAATCAGAAGGGGAATATCTGGGTTGAATGGGACTTCTAATCATAGCTTTTTTTTAATCTTAGTTTTTTAAGAAATTTCCACAATGATTTCTACACTTGTTGCACCAGCCTACACTCCCACCAACAATGGAGAAGAGTTCCTTTTTCCCCACAGCCCTTCCAGCATTTGTTATTGGTTGATTTCTTGATCATGGCCATTCTTTCAAGAGTGAGATGGAATCTCATCTAAGTATTGTTTTAATTTGCATTTCTCAAACTACCAATGATGTTTTGAACATTTTTTCATATATTTATTTGCCATGTATATTTCTTCATCTGAGAAGTATGTATTCATTTCAGACACCCATTTTTGGATTGGGTCTTTGAATTTACAGGGTCTGATTTTTTTCAATTCTTTATATGTTTTAGATAAAAGTCCTTTGTCTGGGAGACAATTGGCTAAAATTTTTTCCCAACCTGTGGTTGTCTTTTCACTCTGTTGGTGATTTCTGTTGATGCGTGAATACTTTTTAATAATATGGGGTCCCAGTGGTTGATTCTTCAAAGTATTTCCCATTCAGTTCCCATGAACTCTCTGCCTACACCTATGTCTTCAAGATTTCTATCTACTTTCTTTTCTAGTAGATTTAACGTTTCTGTTTTAGTATTTAGATCTTTGATCCATTTTTACTTTAGTTTAGTGCATGGTGATAGATATGGGTCTAGTTTTAGTCTTCAGCATATAGAGTCAGTTTTTCTAGCACTATTTATTGAAGAGATTATCTTTCTTGCAGTGAACATGTTCAGCTACTTAGTCAAAGATAAGGTAGTTGAGTGTGTTGGAAGTTGTGTCTGCATCTTCTAATCTGCTCCACTGATCCTCAGGTCTTTTTCTGTTTTTTTTTTTCTAGTACCATGCTGATTTTATCACAGTAGCTTTGCAATATAATTTCAAGTCAGGGATTATAATGCCTCCTGCCTTACCTTGGATGCCCAGAATTGCTTTTACTATTCTATATCTCATCTGTCTCCAAATGAATTTTCAGAAGGGTTTCTCTAGTTCTGTGAGGTATGTTAATTGTATTTTGATCAGGATTGCATTAAATCTGTATACCAATTTTGGTAATATGACCATTTTCACTGTGTTGGTTCTTCTTATTCATAAGCAAGGAATATCTTTCCATTTTCAGATATCCTCTTTGATCTCCTTTTTCAGAGTACCATAACTTTCAATCTATAGATATTTTATTTCTTTCGTTAGACTGATTCTAAGTATTCCATTTTTTATATGCTATTGTGAAGGATATGATTCTTCTAATTTCTCTCTGTATGAGTTTGTTGTTTGTGTACAGGAATGCTATTGATTTTTGAGTGTTGTATCCAGCTACACTACTGAATTTGGTTATTAAATCTATAAGTCCTTTGGTGGAGTTTTTGATAACCTCTGAGTAGAGTATCATGTCATCTGAAAACAATGATAATTTAATTTCTTCCTTTCCTATCCTTATTCCTTTTATTTCTCTCTCTTGTCTAATTGCTTTGGCTAATGTTTCCAGAGCTATATTGAATAGCAGTGGTGTGGACATCCCTGTCTTGTACCTGATTTTAGAGTGAAAACTTTCAGTTTTTGTCCATTTAGTATGATGTTGGCTGTTGGTTTGTCATAGATGGTTTTTATCAGATTGAGATAAAGACTAGGTATTCTGATTTTCTCTAGGGTTTTATCATGAATGAGTGTTGGACTTTGTCAATAGCTTTTTCTGCATCTATTCAGATGATCATGTGATTTTTGTTTCTGGCTATGTTGATATGGTGTATAACATTTATTGATTTGCATATGTGGAACCATCCTGCATTCCTAGGATGAGTCTCACTTGGTCATGGTGTATAATCTCCTTGATGATTTGCTGCATTCTGTTTGCTAGTATCTTATTGAGGATTTTTGCATCTATGTTCATTAGGAATATTGACCTATAGTTCTCTTTTTTGGTTGGGTCTTTTTCTGGCTTTGGTATCAGGATATTTGCCTCCAGTAAAGAGTTAGTGAGTATTGATTACCTTAAGTGTTGGCATTAAATCTTCTCTAAATTTCTTGTAGAATTCAGTAGTGAATCCATCAGGACCTAGACTTTTCCTTGTTGGTAAGTATTTAATTATATTTTCAATTTCATTAACTGATATTGGGTTATTCAGAATTTTTATGTCATCTTGATTCAGCTTTGGTAATTCATACATATCTAGGAATCTATTTCTTTCCCTCTTAGGACTGCTTTCATTGTGTCCCACAGGTTCCAGTATATGGTATCTGCATTTTTGTTTAACTGTAGATATCATTTCATTTTTTCTTTAACTTCATCTGTGACTCATTGGTTGTTCAGGAGGGTGTCATTTAATTTTCATGTGTTTATGGAGTTGTGGTTTCTTTTGCCATTAATTTCCAATTTTATTGCATTGTGCTCAAATAATAAGAATGTGATCATTTTATTTCCTTTGCGTTTACTTAATCAGGTTCTATGGGCTAGTACATGCTCTATTTTAGAGAACATCACATATACAGCTGAGAAAAATGTGTATTCTGATGTTGGGTGGAACACTCTGTATACATCTACTGAGTCCATTTGTTCATAGGTTTGGTTCACTTCCGTTATTTCTTTGCTGATTTTTTGTCTACTTGATCTATCTCTTTGTCACAATGGGGTATTAAGAACCCCATTTTAATTATGTTATCATTTATTTGATTTTTCATGTCTATTAATATTTGTCTTATATGGTTCGGTCCTCCCATATTTGGCGCACACATGCTTATGATGGTTATCTGTTCCTGTTGACGTTTTCTTCTAACAAGTACGTAGTGACCTTCTTTATCTCTTTTGATTATTCTTGGTTTGAAGTTCATATTGTTTTCAAACAGAACAGCTACTCCTGCTTTTTTCTGGGTTCCTATTACATGGAGTATTGTTTTCCATCCTTTAACTTTCAGCCTGTGAATTTCTTTTTGAATTAAATGTATTTCTTGTATACAGCATATTGTTGGATTTTGTTTCTTGATCGGTTCTGCCAGTCCGTTTCTTTTGACTGGTGAATTGAGGCCATTTACACTGATGGTGTTGGCTTACCTTAGTCATGTTATTTTCCCACTGTTGGTTTCCTGTTTTTCCTCTCTGTTTAATTGCTTGCCTTGCCTGATGGTTTCTTTCTGTTGTTGTTCTTGGGATTGTGGTCACTTTTACCTCTGTGTACAGTATCTTTCAGTACTCTTTGTAGGGGTGGTTTGGTGGTCATGAATTTCTTCTGTTTTTCTTTGTCATAGGAGTATCTTATTTCTCCCTTAATTTTGACCGATAGTTTTGTAGGGCACATCAATCTGTGTTGAAAGCTGTTTTCTTTAAGGACTTGAACTACCTTACTCCAAGCTCTTCATCATTTGAGGGTTTGTGTTGAGAAATCTGCCATGATTCTGATGGACTTTCCTTTACAGGTGAACTGTTTCTTTTCTCTAATTGCTTTTAATATTCTGTTTCTGTGTTGAACTTCTAGGATCTTGTTTATTGCATGTCTGGGTGTTGATTTATTTTGGTCATGGCTAATTGGGCTTCTATGTGCCTCACTTGTCAACTCATTTTTTAATTTAATAACAAATAAATACTTTTTGTAGCATAAATACTCTTTTATGTCATATACTTCTTTTTTGTGGGGTTTTGGTGATTTGTTTTGCCATGTTTTGTTTTGTTTTAAGACAGGATCTTACTATGCAGCCCAGGCTGGCCTCAAACTCACAATCCTCTTGCCTCAGCCTCGGCTGGGATTATAGGTACATGCCACCCTGTCCTACTGTGTCATATTATCTATAATCAACATATGCCACAGATAAAACCCTAATGCCTAACATCAGGCTCACCATGGAAAAGATCAGCCTTCTCTCTACTGCCAGGACATACCAGAAAGGGATGAGCAATTCCCAGGCATCATTGCAAGTGTGGTCTCTTGAGGATCTCAGGACGCTAACAAAAGTTAAAAATAATTCTGTACCATTGAGCTAAACAGAAGACTAAGTTCCAGCTCTCCCTTTTCCAACTAGGCATCCTTGCACAAACTGCTTTAGGTGACCATGCCTTACTGCTCTCACCTATCAAACTGGAATTAAAAATTGTACCCCACTCATAGTGCTGTTTAAAAACCAATTAACACATACCAGGTATATAGTAAGTACCTCCAAAATATGAATTATGATTATTCTGCATTCCCGTAAGTCCACCTACTTTAACCACACCATTACATGTATATATTATACTTAATTCTAACTGCCTATGACCTATTTTCCTGTAATAGACTCAAGTCAAGGAATGAATCTTATTCAACATTACGTCTTTAGCACCTAATATTATGCTGGCATATAGTGACTGCTCGAAAATACTCTTTAAGTGAGTGAATGGATGAATAATGACTTGAGATGACAGGTATTTCCTTGAGCTGATAGAATGCTTCTTTGTTTTTGGTTGCAGTTAGATTTTCCTTGGCCTGTAGTAATACATGTGTGTGGTTTCTTTGTTTATTTTCTTTTTATTTTAAAGAGAAAAAAAGCACAGAAAAATCAAAAAGCAATTAAACAAAGACAAAAAGCAATGACAAAAGCCAAACAACATCAAAAAAAATAATGATACATGATTTCAAAATAAGATAATAGGGATTTAACAATGGTTGTTATATTGCACAGTGTTATCTTCATGTGCATGGTTTCAGTAGAAGAGAGTCTCATGGCCATTTCCACACCATCCTGATTTTACAGTCCCTCCTACCAGAGAAGCTGAGTTGCTAATAGTATTCATAAAATTCCTATAGGTCATGTACCCCATTACTGAGTCCCAGATGGGTCACTGTGTCTTCCCAAGGCCAACCTCACACACAGGCCCATTTCCTCTTTAATTCCCTATTTACTGTCTCAGTGTGGAGGCAGACACACTCAGAGCCTGCCCTCAGTGGCTCTGCACACTCTCCTTCTTGGTGCTCAGGTGTAAGTTGCAAGAACAGGCCTGGTGATTAAGATGAACGAGGGATGTTAAAAGATGCTAGGCAATGCACAGACAGAGAGGGACCAGAGGACCAGCTGCAGGTCTGCACAGCACAGAACTACAGGAAACTACACTGGTCCACTGATGGCTCTGTGGGTGCTGGATGCTACTAAATGTCCCTATTGATATCCCTGCCATTGGCATCCCTAGACCCTAAGCATCCTGAACCTCTGCTACTAGTGGAGTGATGATCATCCATCATGATAGTAATGGAAGCTAAAGCACCCCCAGACCCCATTTTCCACTTATGAGGTTGACAAAAACACAGAGTGACAATCTGTTTCAAAGCTTTGGGAAAAAATCAGTTCCCTCATACACTCCTGGAGTGAATGCCAAATGTGTGGAGGAGAATTTGGCGAAGGATGGAAAACGATATATGCATCTCCCTTTGACCCATTGATTCCTCTTCTAGGAATCTACCTCAAAGATACACTGTAAAACTAAATTATGTATGCTCAATAATATTCACTATAATATTATTTATTCCAGTTGGCTATCTCTAATACAAAAATCCAATGTCCAAAATCTGAAACAATTTTTGCATAGCTATATGACACCACAAGTGGAAATTTTCATATTTGAAATCATGTGACAGATAACAGACAAAATGCAGCCATGCAAAAGTATTATGTAAAACTACCTTTAGGCTATGTGTGAGGCTATGTATATGAAAGTGAATTTGCATTTAGATTTATGTGTCATCTCTAAGATATTTCATTATGTGTCTGCTATTACAAAATCCACAATAATTTAAAGTCCAAAATATTTTTGGACCCAGGCATTTTGGATAAAGCATACTTATAATAACAAAAGGTTACAAATGATCCAAATAGTCATAAATTCTGGTGAACTACAGAATGCAATTATATGCAACTATTTAAAAAAATGAAGAAGATCCCTTAACACTGATGTGGAGTGATCCCTAGTATGTACAGTTAGGATAAAAAATCAAGACAGTTATACAAAGTTTATGCTATGTTAGCTTCTGGGTAAGACAGAAAATGATACAGTATGGCATATACATGTTTCCTTGCATTTTCAAATATAGAAAACTATAAACTTACCTGCATATCAAATACATAGCATCACACAAGAAAAAACACTACATCAATTGATTTTAGCAGGTAGTATTTTGACTGTATAATGAGATATATTCTAAAATCAACAGTAGCCATAAAGAAATCAATTCATTCAGTGGTCTTGTCAGAGGTAATAACACTAATGTTATTTATTATAAATATATTATATCACAGTAAGAGATAAAGCAAATAAGTGATTCAGTTATGATTAGTAGGAAATAGGTTTTCACCATGAGAGAAAAAAAATCAGAGAAGTGAGTAACGTTGTACTGTTACATTTGAACTTGAATATCAACATACACTCATTTTTTTTTAAAAAAAAGTATACATACATTTTAGGTGGGCTGGCGATACAGCTCAGTGACACAAGTGCAGGCCTGGCAAGTGCAAGTTTGTGAATTAAATTCCCGATACCAAACAAAAAAAAAAGAAAAATCATCATCTCTCCACACTAAGAAAATAAACCACCTATTAACAGTGACACTCTAATAGCCAACACTACCCACGTTGTGGTCTTAGAATCAGAGTTCCTTGGAGAGATGATGATAGAGATGTCTTTTCACCTGTTTTTATTTTTTATTTTATTTATTTTTATTTTTTTGTCTTTTTGAGACAAGGTCTCACTATGCCGTTCAGGCTGGCCTTGGGCTCACTTTGTACCCCAGGCTGGTCTCTAACTTGCAATAATTCTCCTGCCTCAGCCTCCCAAGTGCTGGGATTACAGGAGTACGCCAACATGCCTGGCTTCACTTAGTCTTTACCTTTGCTGTGCAGATACTTTTTAATTTGACGTAGTACCATTTGTTGGTTCTCACTATCATTTCCTGTGGTCGTATTCAGAAAGTTTGGCCTGTGTTTGTGGCTTCAAGTGTTTCCCCTACATTTTCTTCAAACAGCTTCAAAGTTCCAGATGTTACACCTAGGTCTCTGATCCACTTTGAATCAATTTGTGTACAGACTGATTTGTACAATAATTTGAAATCAGATAGTATGACGCTTTGCACCTTGCTCTTTTTACTTAGGATTACTTTGGCTATGTAGGGTCTTTGTGTTTCCACATGAATTTTAGGGTTGTTTGTTCTAACTCTGTGAGGAATGGCATTGGAATTTTTAAAGGATCACACTGAATCTGTATGCAATTTTTGGCAATATGGCCATTTAAGTAAAATTAATTCTGTCCATCCGTAAACACGGGAGGTTTTTCTACTTTCTAGCGTCTTCTTCAATTTCTCTCTTCAATGTTCTATAACTTTCCCTGTAGGGGTGTTTCACCACCTCAGTTAAATTGATTCCTAGGATTTTTTTTTAAGATATTGCAAATAGAATTGTTTTCCAATTTTCTTTCTCAGATAGTTCACTAGAGATGTAGAGAAAAGCCACTGATTTTTTAAATGTTGATTTGTACCCTACTGCTTTTCTGAACATATCAGCTCTCAAAGTCTTTTTTGTGGTGTTTTAGGTTAATTTAAGTATAGAATTATATTGCTTGAGAATAAGAGTAAGGGTTGGGAGTTTGGCTCAGTGGCTTAAGCGCCGGTCTGGCAGGCGTGAGGTTGTGAGTTCAAACCCTGGTGCCACAAAAAAAAAAAAAAAAAAGAGTAACTTAGCTTCTTTCTTTTCTATTTGTAGCCCTTTTATTTCTTTTTCTTACCTAGTTATACTATCTAAAAGTTACTGTGTTAAATAGAAGTACTAAAAAGTAATATATTGAATAGGAATGCTGAGATCTTTGTCTTGTTCCTGGTTTTAGAGAAAATACATTCAGTTTTTTTTCCCCATTCAGAATGATGTTGGCTGTGAGTTTGTCATATATGTCTTTTACTATATTGAGACATGATTCTTCATAACCTCGTTTCTTCAGGGCCTGTATCATGAAGTGATGTTGAATTTTTCTGCATCAATTGAGATGAACATGTGATTTTTATTGTTGATTCTCTTTATGTGGTTTCTTAAATTTATTGATCTGTATATGTTGAAACATCCTTGATCCCTGGTATGAAACCAACTTGATCATGGTGTCTGATCATTTTAACGTGTTGTTGAATTAGGTTTGCAAGTGCTTTATTAAAGAAATTTTCCATGTTCATCAAGGATATTGATCCATGGGGTTTTATTTATTTGTTTGTTTGTTTATTGGTTATGTCATTGTCTGGTTTTGCTACCAAGTCAGTTCTATTTTACTAATTTTTAAAATTTATTGGTACATTTTAGATATTCCATAATGATTATATTCATCACAGGGAAGAGTAACAATATACTTTAATGCCTCTGTTTTCCCAGTCCCCTCTCCTCCCTTCAACTCCTCTTCCCCTCCCTATTCTCAAAGCTTTTTTCCCATTTTATCCCTTTTAATCTTTTTTTTTCCTTTTCCCTTCCTTCTTCTCCCCCTTCTTCTTCCCTAATTCTTCTTTACTTTTGAACTATTTTTTCCCATTTCACAATATCTATTTTACATTTTGGTCCTTATTTACTCTTTCAATTTCTCACACCAAAGAGACAATGCAATAAAGTCAGTCCTGTTTTAAAGGTCAGCACTATTGCCTTCCAAGAAGAAAGGTGGGTTAAAAGTACCATTTGGAGACTTGAGTCTCACTTTCTTTCCTCTTTTATAGCTTTCCAGAAAAGAAAGTTAGTTTCTGGTAGCAATGGTCATCATTCTTTGTGTGTTCTTTTTTTTTAAGAAAATACAAAAAATACTCTTTTGATTTCCTGTCATCCTTCAGTCTTTGGAAAGGTCATTTGAAAATCCTGACCTGACCTAGACAGGTAAGGGTAAGACTCCCTACTAAAGTCAGAAGGATAAGGCAGCAGGACTTCCTTACTTTCTGAACACCAAGAAAATGTTTGGAGTTTCCAGTCACAATGGAAACTTATTCTCCTGTATGAGGCTCAGGGTCCAGATTGGTCTCCATCCAGGTTGGAACTTTGGTACAGTTATCAAGTCTGCAACCATTGAAAATAAAACTGCTGTATTCTATGAGGTTAGGGAAGAAGATAGTGGTAGTATAGTAGTGTTATGGATTACAAACTGGTGGTCAACTTAGCACCAGTTGAATTAATTCAGCTGGTGTTGAGTAAAGATGCTCCACCTGAAGAAAGTTGCCAGCATAAATAGGGACGTGGAGAAGAAGAGCCGGGCATTGTGGGTTCTTCCAAGAGTTGCTGTTGGAGCCACTGGTTCTCTTGGAGGTGCTTGTCATGCTGGCTTCTCCAATGTGAATTCAGCCATTATCGTTGGAGGAGCTTGGGACCTCACTGGTGAGAGTGGCTCTGGTTCATGTTGTGGGAGCTCTGCTCCTCACATTGTGCATCGCCCCCTGGCTCCGGAGGGGAGGCTGTGTGCTGGAGAAGCTTGTCACACTGGGCTTCCTGACCTGTGCTCGACTGTTCTCCATCATCGCAGGAGCACGGGACCTCGTCACCGTTGGGGATGGCTGTGGTGCTCTTCAGGGCAGCCCCGCTTCTTCTTTTGAGTGTGACTTCTCGGCTCCTACGTAGAACCCTCAACCTACTGCACAGCTCCTTTACCCTGCTGGCATAGACTTTCTAGTTCCACCGCTGACCTGTGGCCTTCCCAGCACAGAACTGTAAATAGACTGGCGTGAGCCCTTATTGTGGGCTCTTAGATTCCAGTTGGTACTGTGGGAGGCATTGTCATGTGTTTTGGGTCTCTAGTGGGACTCTTACATGATATTGCTGTGGGATCCAGGCCCTCGGCTATCCTGGGTCTTAGTGTTGTGGACAGATTTTCCTGCACTTTCTTGTGTTTAACTTTGGGTGACTATTATAAAACAGTATTACAAACCCTGTGTCCTGTATGTAGTTGTTCTCCATGTAACCCCTGACTACAACAAGTAGAAATCAGGTTTAGGCTCATGTAAGGCAAAAGAATGAGAATAATGGCCTGGGAGAGTCTCACCCCAACCAAAGACACTCTTGGTACTGGGACCCAAACATCCTTCGCAGAATTCAGAGCACCAGCCTTGATCTCTGCTCTTCCCTCCCCTTCCTCTGCTGTCCAGTCCATCTTGAAGAGTGTTCAACTTAAAGACTCTCAAACCCCTGTACCTCTCTCATGTCATCAATCTTCTACTTTATTATGATTCTCATTATTTCTCTCCTGCCTCCATTCATAACCACCTCCATTCGTTTCCCCGTCTTGCAGCTAAAAACAAAATTTGCTTTCAACTCTTGCCTAAAAGATCTCCAACTTCTACTGTACCACTACTGTTTACCAAAATAGCTTGAGCATGTGCCCTAAAATTCATAGCACAGCTGACAAGCCCATTCAGATCTGGTCCCTGTTCCCTCTTCCATATTGCCCTCTTAATCTGCTTTTTTTGTCTGTCTGTCTGTCTGTCTCTGTGTACCCCTTTCCACATCATCATTGTGCACAGTTCTGCTGCACTGAGCTACCTGTGATATCCAAAATTCATGCTATCTCTCACCACAGGACCCTGGCACATGCTGTCTTTGTGACCTACCCCTCTGCCTAGTCCCCTACACCCTTTTAAGTTTGTTGCTTTCATCTTCCACATGCAAAGCACCTCCTCAAATGAGTCATTCATTGCTGACCTTCCCTCTACCTAACCTCCATTCCCATCCATGCTGCTATGAGACCCTGTTTGTCTCTCCCTTTGCGCTTATGTCCATCTTCACAGCACTGTATCATAGCTGCCTGTCCTCTATCTCTCTCATCAGGCTGTAGGTTCTTGGAATTCTAGGCCTGTGTCAATTTCTTTCAATCACTGCACTCCCACTAACTGACATGGAACATAAGGGCTGCTTAGTCTTCCTGTTAAATGAATGAGTGAATGAATTCACATTTGCAACTTCACCCATGAAAAGAGTACTAACTCCTCTAATGTCTGCCTGGGGTGACAATGGGCTAACTTGTGTCATTTTGATAATCAAGGCCTCCTAATGGCTGCCTGCTGGAATTCAGCGTATTCTCCCATTCCACACTTACCTGGGTGAATCAGACAGGAGTCACACTCGTTCTCCTCATTCCTGCAGCAAGGGATGGTGTAACCCACGACTTCTTTCTTGCCAGGGCAGACACACTCGATCTGATCATATTCACAACACTCCCGACACATAATATTCCACTCGGCTCCGGGGCAGGCTTCATTAATGACTGTGTATTCTGCAATGGAAAGCCAGCAGGTGAGGACGGGTTCTGGCAGGAGAGATAAGACCTGAAAATCCTTCACTGTTAGAAATCAACCTTGCCCTGCAAATATTTTCCCCTGCCCGAGAGAGAAGAACTGTGGGAATTCATCAGAGTACTGTGCTTCCTCGTGGGGAGGCCTGCCCCACAAAGTATTTAAAAACCATCCATTGGAGCACAGATGAAGTATGTTACAGCTGCTATGTGCTTTATTTTTATCTTCAAAGAGTCACGTTTCATAGGCTGGGGGTCTAGCTCACAAGAAGCTCTGGGTTTGATACACAACACTGCCAAAATAAATAAATATATGTTTATGTAATCCAGATAGATTCACAGTAGAACATGTACATAATTAGTAAACAAATACACATTCTTTAGGCTCCACATTCAGTTCATCTCTCTATCTCTATCTCATTTCTATCGTTTCTTGTTGTGATATGGTTCACTAATTATAATTATAATTGCACAGATTGTGCACTGCACAACTCCAGGGGGAAATGCTACTCTGCACAATTGTGTAGTGCAGCCTAGTCTTGGGGGCCACCAGAAAACTTTGGAGACCACTCTCTAGACTAAGCTATTCTAGTACAAGACTGATCACCAAGTGGAGACTCAGCTACTGCTTCCAAACTTGGCTCCTCAAGTTTGCAGTGTGCCGTATTCATAGTATCTTCAAAGGTAAAACCAACACGAAAGACAAAAAGTACCTTAATTAGTATGTTTGGGAGAATTTCAATGTTGTTCAAGGGTGAACTCATTAGCCCAACTTTATTCAGTACCCAAGTACAATCAAGACTTCTTTCCCATGAGAACAAACTGTCCCTAAGAACATTTTCTTTTCATATATACCTTAAGTAAAAAGAAAACCATATGGTAAAGTCTGTAAGAGGAATCAGTCAGATGCTACACAGAGGAACTCAAACTGAGAGACAGACCTACTAGCTTTGCTTCCCTCTTCTGTTTTTCTCATTCTCTAGTTCGGAAAATCTTACAGAAATTTGATGGTTAAAGTAGAAATGGGTCAGATATTTGAGAAAGTCTGGGCAAGGTCCCATGAAGCCTTCCCTGCAAACTCCAGGCAGGCATTCCCAACATGCTTCGCTGGCCCACGGAAACCAATACTAGCATGTGCGGTGCCTTCTTAACCTTTGACTTTCACAGTGGTGCTGTATTTTCTTCCCCTGCATTTGGAAATCTGACACATGGTTTATTACTCTTAATGTGCTGAATTGAGCCATTTGAACAAACTATCACCATCAGTTCTTAGCATCTGGTCACCAGCACATTTTAATATCATGAAAAAGAGTCATTTGCATAGTAATAATAGTTCCTTAAATTTGATACATTAAGTTTTATGAAAATGTTGCTTCCTTTCTTCATTTTGCACAAGTATTGGGGACCAGCAAAGATGTGTACATGGGCATTAGATTGCATAGATCATCAGAGCATGGTCACTCTGGGAGGTTATGCTCCCCTCTGCTCTATGAGCTCCTTGCAGAGGCCTTCAGATGACCTTCCCATGCCTCCAACGGCGGCTGATGAAAGGACCAACTTCTGAAACCTAGATGAACGCTGAATGATTACAAGTTAGGGAAAGCAGGGTAACACAAGGGCCAATCTCAGCGATGTTGGATTTGGCAATGAAGTTTTAGCTATGAGACCAAAAGCATATGCAACAAGAGAAAATAAATGAGACTTCACCAGAATTAAAAATCTTTTTCTGTCAAAGGATGTTATCAAGACAATAAATTAAAAAATCCATAAAATTGGAGAAAATATCTGCAAATCATGTATTTCACAAGGTTTTCATACCCCAGAATATATTTTTAAAACTCCTACAGTCTGACACAAAGAGATAAACCAATTTTGAAATGGGCAAAAGAGATGAATGCATGTTTCTCCAAAGCAAAGATATAAACAATCAACAAATGCATAAGAAGATGCACAATATCATCCATGAAAAGCAAATCAAAACCACAATGAGATACCAGTCACTGGACAGCTAAAGTCCAAGCCAAAAAACAATAAAAGATAAAAAAGGAAAAGAAGTGTGGGCAAATATATAGAGAAATAGAACCTTTCCACTTTGCTGATAAGAATGCAAAGTCATGTAGCTGCTGTGGAAAATTGTTTGGCAATTCCCCAAAAATCTAAACATGCAATTAATACATGACCCAGTTGTGCCAGTTCTTGATATGTATCTTTGAAAAATTGAAACCAGGACTCAAAGATACTCATATGTCAATGTTCATTCACAATAGTAAGTGATAAAAACAACCCACATTCCTCCAAGAGATGAATCATTAAATAAAAAGAGGTGTGCATATAGTGGAATATTATTCAGACATGAAAGGGAGTAAACTATTGAAACATGATAGAACATAGAGGAACCTCGAAAACATTAGGCAGAAGGACATACACTGAAGGACAAATACTGTCTGATTCTACTTATATGAAATATCTGTAGTAGGCAAATTCAAAGAGACCAAGATTCGGCAGATAAGGGATTACCAAAAGCCAAGGGAAGGGTAAAAGAGGTGTTATTGTTCAATGGTTGCAGATTCTGTCAGGGATGATGGAAAAGATTCGTAAATGGTTACATGTGATGGTTACACAACAAGTTGAATGTAATTAATACTACTGAATTGCACATTTAATGGATAAAATGGGAAATTTTTTATTGTTTTTTGTGACAGAATCTTGCTATTTAGTTCAGACTGGCCTTGAACTCACTATGTAGCCCAGGCTGACCTCAAAGTCACAGTCATCCCCCTGCCTCAGCCACCTGAGTACTGGGATTAAAGGCATGTGCCACCATGCTCAACTCACACATACTATTTTTTAATGTTACAAAGGTGGGGTGGGGAAATGAGAGAAAACAAAATGGTTAAAGGCTCCAGCACTGGAGTCAGAGCTCCATTTGGAATCCCACCCTTGCTACTTTCTAGGTGTATGTGTTGGCTAGTTATTTTACTTTCTCAGTCTCAGTTTATTAGCCAGAAAACGTGTATAGGTTTTCTAACTCCATATTGTTGAAAAAACTGGGTAAGATAATATATATGAAAGCCTGAGCACAGTGCCTGCTGTACAATAGGCATTCAATAACTAATAGCTTAAAAGGAAAATAAGTACCAGACACTCAGGTTTTTTAAAGCGTGTATTACATTAGTTTCTTATTTAAAATATCCAGGTTGGCTGGGCGTGGTGGTGCACACCTTTAATGCCAGCACTCGGGAGGCTGAGGTAGGAGGAGCGTTGTGAGTTCGAGGCTGGCTTGGGCTACAACATGAGTGCAAGGCCAGCCTGAACTACATAGTGCGACCCTGCCTCAAAAAACTAGGGCTGGGAGTTTAGCTCAGTGGCTTAAGCACCCATCTGGCAGGCGTGAGTTTGTGAATTCGATCCCTGGTGCCACAAAAAAAAATAAATAAATAAATACAAATAAAATAAAATAAAATATCCAGGTTACCTCCCATTACATTTGGAATAAACTTCAAATGGCTCACAGGACCTTAGGGATCCTGCTCCATCCTTATCCTCCCAACTTTTTCTTAAGCACTGTTTTTCACCTTCTCAAAACTAGAGAACTCTTACCCACCTTTATTTACACTTGCTTTTCCTATGGTCTCTGTCTCACCATTCAGATTCAGTATAAAATGACACCTGCTCAGAAAGAACATTCCTGGCCTTCTCATCTGAAATGCACACCCAACACTCCTGATCATGGTCTCCTTTATACTATCTTCTTTGTTATCACAATTTATAATTGGTGGTTAATCTTGATTAGCAACTTGATTGGCTCAAGAGCCATCTACAGGATTAGTAAAGCACACTCCAGGTGTTCATGCAAGGGTCAAGGAGGTTTGACCTTGGGAACTATATCTTGTCCTTGGTCCCTTTTTCTCTGGAGGTCTTTCCTTGTGCCCTGTTTCTCAACCACCATGAGTGAACCACTTTGCCTCATCATCCCCTTCCACCATGATGTTTCTGCCTCAGAGTCAACCTAGCATGGACTGAACACTCTGAAACCATAAACCAAATTAGACCTCTATTCCTTTCAGTTACTGATGTCAGGCATTTTGACCCAGCAGCAGGAAAGCTGACCAACACAATGATTATTTTCTGTTTTTATCTAGAATTGCTCTTCTATATCTACAGGTTCTACATCCACAGAGTCAATCAACTTCAGGTCAAAAACATTTTTTTTCACAAAATTGTGCCCATGTTAAACACATGCAGATTTTTTCTTATCATCATTTCCAATAAATCTAACAACTGTCTATATAGTATTTATATTGTGTTAATTTTAAGTAATCTAAAGATGAGTTAAAGCATATGGGAGATGTACACAAGTTATATGCAAATAATGGGCCACTTTATAATAGGAACTTGTATATATGCAGATTTTCATATTCTCAGGGAGTCCTGGAACCAATTCCCCATAAATACTGACAGGTGGATGTGCTTGCTTATTATTTGTCTCTCTTAAATGAACATAAGTCAGTAAGAACCACTGCTAACTTATTCATAGCTGCCACAGCAGGGTTTGTTGTGCAGAAGTGGTAAATAATTTGTTGGATGAATTTGATCTTAACTCTAAAGCTGCCTTCCCTCAATAGTCAAACATTTCCATCTATTTGGCCCAACTTGGAGCTATGAGCCATGAAAGCTGACTTTGCTCCTAATTCACTGATATCAGAGCTAGGGCACTTTCTTTCCTATAAGGAATTGTAAGCCTGGATCTCTGGTCTCAGAGTATATTTTTCACTCCAGATGCTGCCTTAGCTAGTCATACATTTTCTCTGCAAATACGCCCAGTGAGAGTAACCCTTTCCCTCTACTCACACTGGGGAAAGCACTTCATCTCTCCATGTTTTCTAAGAATTTATAAACATTAATAAGTCCTGGAGAGGGGTCACTACAGGATCAAATTAATCTGTAACTTCTCTAAGACTTTGTGCTTGAACATGGAAAACCAAATAAGGTTTGTTCCACTCTAGCAGCTGCCAAATACTGTTCCTCCCCCATTAGCAGGTTTGGTTGCCTCCAGCCTGTCTATAGAATACTAGGGTCCTCCTTTTAACCCAGAAATTAATTCCATAAATTGCTTTCATTATCATGTTCCTTATTTCAATGAACAAGATCACTGCTATGCTCTTTAACTCCCTCTATTCAATTAAAGGAAAGATCAGTCTTAGTCCAGGGGGCAATCCCAAGGAAAGCTGGCAGAAGGGGGTTTTGCAGATGTGACTCATTT
>RJWM01000642.1:0-199628 GCA_004363535.1 Dasyprocta punctata | reverse complement strand
CTTTAGTGAAGCCCCATTGTGAATTAGAGATCCTTCTCCTTTTTCTCCTCCTCTTCCTCCTCCTCCTCCTCCTTCATCTCTGCCTTCACCTTCATCTTCTCCTCCTTTTCTTCTTCCCACCCTTGCTGTCTTCTTCATAGGCTATCAGATGCTAAACACTGAGTGTATTTGATTTTTCGTAACAGTTACACTAACAAGAATTTTTTCAAATGAATCTGGCTCCATTTGAACTGTATCTGAGATTGGTGGTATTGTCACTGTCCATTTTATTCTTAGAATTCTCATTCTCAGATTTCTGCCTGTTTCATTTGCTGCCATGAGCCATGTGAATCCACCGTCGTTTCATTTCAGTTCTGCTTTGCCAGTGCCTTTTCTCCACCTTACTACGGTCCTCCACACCCACCATAAATCTCGGCACCAGAAAAAAAAAATTATAACACTCACTGTCCTGCTGATACCTCTCGTCACTACAGCTCACTCCATGGTTGTCACCCTCATTAAGCTATCCCATCATTCTGTCTAGTGTCTATCCCTCTGTGTCCACTGTTGTGTTGTTTTTAATTGTCTTTTCACTCATCTTAAATTCTATGCTCCATTATTCCAGCCTTTCTTACCAATTTTTTTTGACTCACTTGGCCCCCTGTCTTTCTGTCATACCACTTAGCAAGATTCTAGGCCTCAGTAAGCTAAGTCACCCCCGCTCTGCATAGTCTGCACAAACAGACCATTGCTGTAGTTAAACCAACAAGTCACTAGTTTCCACAAGATCTTTTACTGTGTAAATTATCATTAGTTTAAAGTCCAACATTTTGTTCATCTCTGGGTCTATTTCTGTGAGTGTTTTTATCTTTTGGCAATGAACCTTTTCTCTTGTTTTCCTATGTGTCTCATATTTTTATGAAATACATTAAAGATAGGAAATGATTGATACTGAGATAAATAGTATTAAACCCCCGGGATGGTTATGTCTCTTTTCTGTTGGGCCATTTATGTGAAAGGCTAATTCAGTCTCATTTGTAGTTAAGCCAGACTTGCATTTTATTGTACCTAGTTACCTTAAATTCTCCAAACCTGCACATTCCTCCAGTTGAGTGTCTGCCACTTTATTACGCTTACTCAAGGGACAGAATATTTTAAAATTTTTATAGTATTTCTGCTCCATTCCCAGCTGACAGGGTGCTCCACACATCTCTGTCACAATGGATGCTCAGAGTCTGCTCGCTTGCATTTTCCCACAGTGCATTTCTACTCAGTGCTGGGTTGGTCATCTTTATGGGGTTTGGAGAGGCTGTTTCTCCCACTGCCGTCTGTTTTAGGCAGACCCTGTGTACCTGAGACTCAGAGGTGTGACTTTCTCCACCTTTGTGCCCATCCCTACTTGCAAAGAACCCTGCATCATAGTCATTGCTCAAGTGGGCTTCCTTGTGGAGGCCAAACTCTGCTTTTAATTAGCATAGGATTCAGGATGTGCAGACGTTTCCTGTCCTTGACCTCCAGTGGCAGATGACTTTTTACCTGATGTCAGTCCAGGGTGTTTCCTATAACTAAGGACTGTTTCTTGGAGTCAAGTCAGAGACAGGAGGCTTATAAGGGTGAGGGTTTCTTACCCAGGTCACAACAGGCTCCCGTCTTGGGGTATGGGACTGTCTCTTGCTTCTCCCTCATCAGCAACTGCTTCTGCTTTGTATCAGAGGTGTGTCCAGGGTGTCCGTGTGCTTTATTCTCACCCGCAATGGCCATCACCATCTTGTGCCCATGCAGGGCCCAGGACATAGATGGACTTGTCCACCTGCTATTGCTGTGCCTGGAACCTTTGCAGGCCCTACATGAGTGCACACATCCTGCAAGTTCTCTCAGGTCTCCTGTCCTCCCCAGTCTTCCTTAGGAGCCCAGAGCTATTTAGGGTGGGTAGAATCTCCCTATGTTTAGGCCTCCCAGAGATACTACACTATGATGCTGTCCCATAATCAGACTCCAAAATATGTTACACGATCAACTGTTTTCTTCTTATCCTCTTTTATGGCAATACTTTATCTTCCTGTGATCTGCCAAACTGCCAAGTCAGAGTCTGTGTGCCTTGCCCCTCCTAAGAGGAATTCAGTCAGGTGAAGAACTTGGTCTTCCTGGGTCGCAAAAGATAAAAACATTGTTTTAGATTACTGTATATGACGTTTTCCCATGTATGGTGGGACTGGCATTCTTTCACAGCTTTCTTCACCCTAAATAGGAGCAGGTCTCTTGCTTCACTTGTTAAAGAACTTTCAAACAATTTTGAACTGGGCTGAAGAGCCCTGCAGGACACAGCTACATCTTTTTATCACCTTCTTCTCCCTTCCTTGCTGTGCTCCAGGAGCAGACATACTCTCTCCTTCCGTTCCTCAGCTGTGCCAAGCACACCCCATGACATAGCCCACACAGATGCTGCTCCCTTGACCTAGAGAATTCTTTATCATGCTTGCACCTGGACAGCCCCAGCCCCTCGAAGGATCCTTCCTTGCCCATATACCCCAATCTGAATTGGTGCTTCTTATGTTGCTTCCTGATTCTCCTTCATAGCTGGCCAATATCCCATTTCCTGGGTATAGTATGTTTCATCAGACTCTATCGGTGGTCTTTTAGACTATTTCTGAAGATATTGATGAGCTAAGTCATAAGAAGAAGAACTGCTGAACCTGAAACAGTTCATCCCAGTGGTTAAGAACCTGGCTTCTGCCACCAGCCAGCTGTGTAACTTTTGGCAGGTTTACAGTCTTTCTCTGCCTGCATTTCATCATTTCTGAAGTAGGGATAATAACAGGACTTCTTATGGATTCATTGTGAGGATTAAGTGAAGTTGGTACATGTATGACCCTTAGAACAATGGCTTGCACATAGTAGCTACTCAGCAAACACCAGCTTTTATAATTATTAGCATTTAAAATTTTACATGGATGTTGACAAATTTCTCCTCATAAATATGTTTTATCGTTTTATACTTTCATCAATATAAGAATGTCTCTTCACACCTTCAATACAGTGTCTTTCAAAACCACTTTTTAGCCTTTGCTAATCTGATAGATGAACATAGTATCTCCAAATTGTTTAACTTCTATGTCACTTATTAAGACTGAAGGTAAACATATTTTCATATGTTTAAGTCAGTTGTGTCTCTACTGTCCCAAATGCTCTATGTGTTGCCTATTTTATTACTTAACATATTTGTCATTGATCTTTTTCTTATTGATTTGTAGGAGTTATTTATGTGTTAGGGAGTTTAGCCTTTGTCTCTGTCATGAGTTATTCTTTCATAGTGTTACATATGCTTTCTTGATAGTACTTATATTTAATGTCTTTACTTATGATTATGTTTAAAGCTCTACAAGATCAAAATCTGTATCAAGGACTAAGCAAAACACTGATCACATAGCAAATAATCAGTAAATGTTTAAAGAATGAATCACGCGGCCAAATGTGACAAAGAAGATATTTGGCACATAAATAGACTGAGAAATTGGAAAGGGAAACATTTTGTATGGAAACATGATGAGTTTGATTTTGGATATGTTGAGTTCTAGGTGACAACCAGTATTTTAAGTTCAATATGTTCAAGACTTTTACTTTGGCAAGATACTCAGGCAAAGTTTGGAGTCGTCACCATGAAGTCTTTGATTGGAAGCAGATGATCTCTGGTGGAAAGAATGTTATGTGAGGAGTCACAAACAAACACTTCCAATCAGGACCAATTTCAGTTGGTTTTAGTTGTCGTAACAGTTTTAAAACAAACATGAAGCCTGGGATTTAGCTCAGTGGTGTAAGCACCTGCCTGACAATTGCGAGGTCCTGAGTTCAATCCCCAGTACCAAAAAATAAAATAAAATAAAATAAAATAAAATAAATAAAAAAATAAAACAAACATGAAAAGGGAAAAATAGAAACATTATATAGTCACAAGTGTAAAGATTTTGTGACCGTAGAAATATTTCCATATTTTGAACAATAATGATTATTTCAAAGTGTTTATGTATGTTATAATTACATTCAAGGCGTTTATTATGAAGAAATAAAACAGGGTCATACTGTAAAAACTGTGTCCATCACAGTTTTATGAGCTTGTGGAGATCCCAAGTCTCTTTTTTGTATAAAGTAAGCTGCTTGTGTTTTTCAGTTTGTAATTGGACAGTGATTGTGTTTTTTATTACTGAACTATCACAGAGAGATTAATCACTATTCATTTAGTCTCCAAATATTTTTGCAGATTATATTAACTGTGTGAAAAGTAAGAAACTAGTCAACCCTCTAAAAGGAAACACTTATTTTCTCAGAATGGGAAATAATCTCTACATGTTACTTAAAATAATTACTTAAAATAATCTCTACATATTACTTAATCCACAGGAATATTTTATGACAACAGTCATCAAGTAACCATTTTGACTCAATTGCTTATGAGTTATACTTTTATACATTTGTTATGACATTAGAATTCTTATTTACTAATAGTCAGGAAATAAAGTAGGAATTCTATTTAGTGGCCCAGCATACATGATATTCCAATATCAATCTCAATTTTGAAGTGATCCCATGGATTAAAAAAATTATCTATAAAGTGTACATTTTTCCTTTTCATGAAAATTTCTGTGATTTCAGAAATTAGAGCAGATACACTTGTACTGATTGAACAAGTCATTTAGCAGGCGAAAACCCTTCTCACAGAAGATAACTTTCTACATAACCTCTAGCTGCCTTTGCCTTTTTAAATCAGAAATCCTAGCATTTCTGAGCATATTTTGTCATGAAAGCAAACTTCTTATGCACTGTCATCAGATTCTTCCCCACCAATGGAGGGCTTGTCAATAATGAATGAAGTGATCTGTAAAAGAATGCAGGAAGTGTGAAGAAGGGAAATAAATCCAGTTGAACCAGTGCAGCAGCAATCTGTCCTGGTTAAGTGCTGGCTGTGGACCTAGGGGACAGGTCTATAGTATCACTTCAGGGGCTTTTAAGAAGCCAATCGTGCTTATGCTGAGTTCTCAGAAGTGCTTATTTTCTGCTTCGAACAGGAACATTTATTCATTAAGAGAGAATGTAGGAATTTTGACAATTGGTCTCATTTTATGCAAGTTGTATTAAAAGACTGGAAATCAACATGAAACTTTTTTTCATTTGCTTGTTTTTCTTAGTTACAAAGACAGTATCCTACAGGCTGATTTTCAAAGAGTATTCTTTTAAAAGACTTGAATGATGATGGAGTAAAGTTTTCTGTCATTCCACAAGTTAAACTGTTTCTATGCTTTTTCTCTGCCCCTTGCTTTTACTTGGGGGAATGGAAGTCAAGGATGCGTTATTAAAGGTCAAACATTTTACAGCATATAGGCTACCTGAACAATGTAGTGTTTTCTTTAGTGTGTTGATGTATGCTGTTCTCGTCAAAGGAACCATGATAGGCCAGTGTCAAAAAACTGATCCAAAAAAGTCAGTAGACAGAGATGGAGTGAAGGAGTGTGTTCAAGATAGGTAACAACCAAAATTAGCATGTAAGAGACTGTGGCTGCCTCAACAGGGGGCCGTCTCATGGTGTAATGAGGGCAAAAATAAACTCCTTTATAGAATATGGCCACATATCGCTTGCTGATTTCATTCCATATCTCTTTTTAGCTAATTATTCTCAATCTTATTACAGAATTGGAGCCTAAGTTTAGCAAATTGTTTGGCCGCTTCTGTTTAGTGCACAAAATTCTTAATTAACGAAGTAAAATGCCACAATCCATTGTAAATCACTTTGCTAAACTTTCAAACTTAATAAGAAATTTTGTCTTGTCCAAAAGCTACTTTCAGACCCCTGCTGATCTGGCACTCATGCATGATTCCCTGTGGAGCTGAGTGAAAGAATGGAAAGGGAGCCAATTAAAGAAACTTTGAGCTAGAATAGACAAGCAGAGGCCATCTTGTCCATCCTTCTGCCTTGAGGCAAAAACCATCCGCTGCAACACAAATTTTTTTGCTTGAATCCTGCTGACAAAAATGCTCACCACATGTAAATGACAAGTCATAATCCAGTTATTGCAACGGAAGCAGATTGTTCGGCGCGTAAGACTTATTTATTGTGTTGTAAAGATGCTGAGCGTAAAGCTCATTGAATTGTCTTAATTCTCCCTTTCTGGAAAATTATTTTGTACAAAAAAAAAAAGATGTACTGAAATAATTGTCCAAATGGGGGGAGGTTTGTGTCCAGGAAATAAAGTTATCTTCATCATCTTATTAAGTGTATTTTTGGTTTTCTTTCACTCCAGGCTTACCTTATGGGTGGGAGGAAGCTTACACAGCAGATGGAATCAAGTACTTCATCAAGTAAGTGCAAGCATCCCAACCAAGTAAGCAAATTTCCTCACATCTGGAGAGAACCTGGAAGTTGCAGAATAATCAGCAAAACCAAGAAACACTCTTGGAGGTTACAAAAATTAGAAACAAGAAATGAAGCCTCACCATTTTCATTGCATGTGATTTAAATGCTAATATCCGATGTCACTTGTGGTGGTGGGGTACTTAGGAATAATTTCAAGGGAAACAAAAAATTTGGAAGAAGGGTATTATTTGAACTTAAATATACTGACTACCTGAATTCACTTGCTGGCCAGTAGTACTAATATTTATGAAAAGTTAATATCTAATGAAAAAATCTATCTTTCATGTCTTAAAATTTCTCAGCAACAATGCAAAAACAAATCACCATGTTTTAATACTTTCCTGTGTACGCAGATCATTCATTCTGCAAACGTGTTTTAAGAATTTGCTGTTAGCCAGGCAGTGTTCCAGATCTGGGAGATACAGGAGTGAAATATGCAGACTGGTTCCCTGATATGAAATTTATATAATAGTGAGACAAGGCAGACAATAAATAACCGAAGACAAGACCTAAAAACCTGAAGAGGAATGTATTTTTAAGCTGCTGGCGTGGACAGTTTTGCCCTGATCAGAGCAGGTTGCTGTACTCCCACCATCTTCTAAGTAGCTCTTCTTATATCACAGTTGGTGTAGGGGAGAAAGGACAAAGGGGATCCCAACAGACACTTGAAACCACAAGAAACTCTGTGTTTTTCTTCTACCAAATTCTATTTCCATACATTTTTTGGAAAAAGAGAAAGACATGTCCTTACTGTCCTTTCTCATGTACAAATATTTTCCAAAGCATATCCAGATTTAGGATTTTCAAGTCTTCTTAAAGGTTTCCTTGTCTCTCTTAACCTCAATTTTCTGATCATAAAATAAGGGAAACGTTACCACCTAATGTTAAGTATGTAGCATGCAATGCTGAACACAATAGATGACCAGTAAATAGTTATTATTTTACAATAGGGAGAAACCATCATGGGGGTGCTGAGAAATCAGATCACCTGTCAAAAGACTAAGAATTCAAAAGTTTCACCTGACAGTGTTTTCATGATGCCTTTTTTTCTTGTCTCTAGTGATTAATTAAGCAAAGGCATACTTTATAACATGAGTAAGAGGAGAAACTTCTAGAACAGAGAACCGAGGAATTCCTTGTGCGGATTACATTTATCACCAAGCTGTTCACTTCCACAATCCAACCTCTTCTGAAAGGAAACTTACTCTTTGATATGCTGGGTCAGTCAGGTTTAATTTCTGGAAGATTAGAATCACCACACTGCAGGGATACCAGGAAAATGAAAAATCACATTAAGATTTGTACTGGTTACCAGCTAATGCTCAACAGTGAGACATATGCTAAGTGTATTTTTCTGCAAATTGTATCATATAATCCTCTTTACAATGTGGAAAGTAGATGCCACTTGGCTCTTACTATGGGTATTGTGATGGTGGTGTGTTGCTCATGCCTGCTTTCTTAAAGGTCCCCCAAAGAAGTGTAAAGGAAGGAAATCTAGCATCCATTATTATTAATTGGGGTTCTGCATTAAATAGCTTTTGAAAAATTGTCAATAAATAAGTCTCAGTCCTGTAGGGAACTCATTTACATAAGCTTAGCTGTCTATTAGTGCATCCTAACGTAGAGTTAAATGTCAGAGCCTCATTAGTGTCATAAGAAGGAGTACTGTGGTGGTTAAGGTTGATGTCCAATTGATTGGCTTTGGGGTCACCCCAGAGGACTGGTAGAGCACATTTAGGGTCTATGGTCCCTGGTTCCTCCTTCTGTGGCTCTGTTTACCTGCTGTCCTTTGCTGCTACCATGAACTAGGCCACTTTGTTCCACCACATCCTTCCACCATGATGCTTCTGCCTTGGAACCAGCGAACTATGGACTAAGTCCCCTTAAAACATAAGCCAAATAAACCTTTCTTCCTTTAAATTGTGGTTCGTGGATATTGTTTCCAGCAATGGAAAACCTGACTGAAACAGATACTAAGGGCACAATTGACCTCAACAACACTACAAAAAAGTTGGTTTGTCTTACTGCCCAGTACCCAGCTGACCCATACAACCTAGAGCAGCAGTCCAGGGCTGAGTTCTTATTACAACAGAGAGACTAGAATCCAAAGAGTGTAGCAAAATGAAAAGGAGTCACCAAACTCTAGGGCTCCCTGGATATCTGACTCAGTTCCTGTGGAAGGAATAGAAAAAAAAAAAAAAGGGTATATTCACCCAGTCCCATTTCCTCACTCAGAGACATCCCAAAGGCTGTGTTCTGGAATTCCATCAGTTCTCTTCTTTGTCATACTCTTGATACATGAAGAAAGCAAAAAGAAAGAAAATGATTAAATAAATTTTCCAAAGTGCATTGATGAATATCATTGTCTCACCATTACTGTAAAAGAAACAATTTGTTAACGAGGCTAAACTCATCAAGGTCACATGTGAAATCACAGAGCCAAAATACAGATTCCAGGTTGTTGGCTCCAAAACCACCCCTCCTACACACATACTTGAGCTGCACCACCTCCCCCTCCATATTTTAAGGTTGTCTGTTGACATGTGACAAGAAAGACATTTTAAACAGATCTTGGTTAAGGAAGAGCTCTATACTTTACCTATTTTAAAATAGCAGAATAGAAACTTCATTCTAAGAATAAGTAGTGATCTTCTGGAGGTTAGAAAGGTCAAAGAGTAAAACTAAGGGTATCTAACAATATACCAGTGCCTCCTTCACCACACCTCATGGAGGAATGGGGCGCCTGCAGTAAGTTATATTTTTGTTAGAGCTTAACCCTATTCAAGCACAAAGGCTTGGTTTTGCTGTACTTGCTGAAAGTCTTACTGTAATATGGATTTTGTACTTCCCTACCTCCTTGTATAGAGCCCACTGAACAAAATCATTATGAATATCCATCATGATACATAATACAGTGAGTTCTGCCAGGGATACCAAGCTGTCGTTGCCAGAATAGAGACAAAGCATTCGTCTCTCACTGTTCTCAAGTGCTTGTCGCCTCTCTCTTCCCCAGGAGTTTCATATTTGAAGAGGCCCATAGATAATCAGGCTAATTTGAATTGCTTGCAAATAGACCTTGACTATGGGTCTGCAGAGGCTCTTAAGTGAGTCAAGTGGCTAAGTTTTGGTGTAGGTGGGTTTGATTACAGGAAGGCCATGTGGTGGAAGGGGAAGAGGAGCATGCATGGGCTTTGCCCTTGGAGAAACTTGGATTCAAAGGCTGATGTCTCCTAGAATAGCTAAATGACCTCGGGCATTGTTTCTTTCACATCTCTAGGCTTTAATTTCCACATTTGTAAAATGAGAAGTATATTAGGACTTCACAGAGTTCCTGTCCAGAGCGAATGAGCTGATGTGTAGAAACAAGCTTTTCACAGTGCCTGGCTCAAAGTAGACAGTTTGGTCTCTCTGCTCCTCCCCTCAACATTTTGGTGGGAGGTTTTTGGTCATTCTTAGCCATGTTCAGTTAGGTGATATTGGCAGATAAAGTCTTCATAAACAAAGATCTATTGATGGCTTTTTTAGAAGTATTTAGTATGTGTTTTGTCTTCATCTTTATCCTCCAAAGCCCCAACCAAAACTTTGAGCCTGAATAGCCTGTGTTAACTCTTGAAGGGGAGGGGTTCATTTATAGGTGGATGATACTCAGGAGGCAAGAAATAACAGGCAGTTAACTTGGAATATTGACTCAAAAGAACAATGGCCAAAGTCACCCTCCCAGAACACCGAAGGAGATGATGGTCTGTATGCATCTGATCCCTTCCCAGACATTGGCATCTGTCACATCTTCCTAGAAACTGAATTGTGACTTCTGATGGAAGTCAAGCCTCAGGCAAGGGAGTGACTGTCAGTGCTATCTCCAGAACGGCCAAGTGTGTGTAGTCCTCGTGGAGAATTCCAGTCCATCCTCACATCTGCTGTGCGTCTGTTAATACTTTGTCATCTACTTAATGCCAGAGAAAAGGGCATTTTACCTGGTGTAAACAAATCTAAACAGTGTTGGTATTATCAGAACCAGGGTTTCAAAGAATGGATAAATACATGTGTTTCTGTGTATTATACATGTGCAGGGGTGCATAGATGTGTGTGAGCAAACTCACCTGCCAGAAATATGTATGTAAATCTATAAATATATATATATATTTATATAAAATACATTAGTTCGTTCTAGTAATTTTTTTTTTATTTTCTCCTTAGAGAGAAATTTTCAGCATTCTTAAACTTTTTAACGAATGTCCATTATCTTGAGGGTGCTGTAATGAAATTATCTAATTAACATGATCTTTTTCCACCCAATTTCATATCTTCCCCTGAAAGTCATAGATTATTATAGATTTGTAATATTCTTTTGGTATAATTCACCTTTCAGGTTACTATTATATGTATTGGAATATATATATATATATATATATATATAATCATTATTAGTTACATTTGTTAGTAAAACTGCATTTATTACAAACAAGACATGATTACTAATTACTTTCATTATGTCATTCTACTAAAAGATTCAGATTCACTATGATCAATGATCATACTTACTTTTTCTGTTTCTACATAATAATTTTTTCCAAGTTTTTCAGATTAAAACAATACACATTTATTTTCTCATGCAGTTTCAGAGCATCAGCAATAAGCAGCTCTTCTGGATGATTCTGGCACACGCTCTCTGTCCTTGGATTCCTTGGAGTTGTCAGCTTATTTGTTAACGGACACTGGGAAACCGAAGAGGGGCTTAGTGGGCTGGCAAGAGACTTTCTCACCCGTGAGGCTGTGGGCAGAAGCTTCAGTTGCTCACCGTATCACAGCCACACAGGGCCATAGGGCTGCTCATAACACGGCAGCTGGCTTTTTCCAGAGCAAGAGATGAGAGACACACAGACAAAAGCTGTAGTATCTTTTACAGCCAGTCCTAATTATATACCATCACTTATGCTAAAAGCTTGCTATTGGTCGTGTAGACCAGCTGTAGTACAGGATAGGAGAAGACTACACGAGAGTATGAATTCCAGGAGGATGCCTACTGAAATGTTATTTCCCAATGCAGTGTACATTAAAATATTATTTGTGTGCATCTATAATATATATACATACTCCACTGTTTCTCAGCTCCGTATATCTGCTCACAATATTCATTATAGTGTTAGTGATATTCCAAGTAGATCCAATCATTTGTTTTAAAAAGTTACCTAACCTTGCCGGGTGTGGTGGCACACGCCTTTAATCCCAGCACTCGGGAGGCTGAGGTAGGAGGAGCGTTGTGAGTTCGAGGCCGGCTTGGGCTACAATGTGAGCAAGGCTGGCCTGAACTACATAGTGCAACCCTGTCTTGAAAAAAATAGGGCCAGGAGTTTGGTACAGTGCCTCCAAACATGGCCTATCTACAGATAAGTTACTAGGTACTGAAATCTCTAGTTTAATTTCAGAGCTATAGCTATCCCTGTGATACCTGGTTTAGAGCATCCATTATTGAGCACAAGGCATGGTATGTACAGGGGCTGAATGTTTGCCTAATGAACAAATACTGTTGGTAATTTGGGGAAGCAGTCGATGGGATGGGGAAGTGCATTCGTGTCTACTAGATCTGAGCTCTAATGTTTATGCCATTACTTTTGAGGATGTCCTGGATACTGGTGAGTTATTTCAACTCTTGAATAATATTTTCTGTCTCCTCAAATTATTTTGAATATCGAATGAAATGGGGCATAAAGCTCCTGGCAGAATACCTGGCACATGGTGAGTGCTTAACAGATGTTAATTCCCTCTTCCTTCCCTTACTTTATTGCTGTTTGCAATGAAGCAATTTTAAATAGTAACACAGCTGCAATAGAAACCAGTAGCTCAAACCTACACTTCTGCCACTCTATGGTCAGTCAAAAGCCCTGTGTTCAGAGCGGAAAGGTTGCATTGATCATGAACCTGAGACAGCTTGCCCAGGATTTTCTATAAATACCTACAAAGAGGTGTAGAAATATGAAGCTCTGTAGGAGAAATTGTCATTTAAGTGAAAAGCCAGCCAGCTGGGTTTGGTTATTCAGAATGGCAAAGCCACTGAAATGAATAAAACATCCAGCACCAAGCTCTTTTTCTCTCAGTTAAGCAGTGACAGGTATCACGTAGATGTGAAGCATGTTCTTCAGTATTTCATTGGGATATTATGAGTAAATCCTCTGAGACTGCATAAAGTGCTTTAGAAACTTACCACCTTTCTGGGGTTAGACTTCCTTTAGCAAGATGCAGTATTCTCTGCCTCCAGGACCCTTAACTTAGGTTTATCAACAAATACTAATTTTTTAAAATCATTTTCCCCTCCAACTTTGGTTGCTCTATTAGTGTAGGTAGCTTGAACAACAAAAATTTATTTTCTTACAGATCTGGAGTCCAGAAGTCCAAAATTAAAGTGTCAGCAAGGTTGGTATGTGGTGAGACTCTCTCCTGGACAGCTCCATCTGTAATAGTTGTTTTTCCCTTCATCACTTTCTATAAAATCTCTGACAGTTTTTTTTTTCCATCCAAAAGATGATGTGCATTTATAAAGCCATAGATCATCTTTCCTGCTACATGTTCACTAAGTTTTAGGCAAATTGGCAAGAAATCAGTTCAAACCAGGGCCTTTTCCTATAGGCTCCAGTTTTTGTAGAAGAAGCAGTTGAAGAAAAATGAATTGTGGTGGGCAGAATAATGCCTCCCCCAGTAGGTCCAGTCTAGTCCCAGATCCTGTGAATATGTTAAGTTGCATGCTGAAGGGAAATTAATGCTGCAAGTAGAATTAAGGTTGTTAATCGCCTGCCCTCAAAATTGAGTAGCCTAGACTATTGGTGGGGGAGTTAGTCTAACAACACAAGTCCTTAACAGTAGAAGAGGGAGGCAGGGGCATTAGATAAAGAGATGTGATAACAGATGCAGAATCCCTAGATAAGCCACTTTGCTAGCTTTGAAGATGGGGACCATAAGCCATGAAATGCAGGTGGCCTTTAGAAACTGAAAAAGCAATGGAAGGAGTCTCCCCGAGAACCCCCAGAAAGGAATGTAGCCTTGCAGAAGCCTTGGCGACAACCCACTAAGTCCCAAGTCAGACTTCTGAATGACAGATCTGCAAGCTAGTAAATTGCAGCCACTTTAAGCCACTAAATCTGTGATTATTAGTTCAACAACAGGAAAGTAATGCAAGGAGTGAGAGGTAGAGGGGCGAGGGTAATGGTTGTGGTATACCTAAAATGGTTCAGGCATGGAACTTACTCATGTTATCTCTTCAAAAACTATTGTTTTTTTTAAAGACAGAGTCTTGCTATGTAGTTCAGGCTGGACTTGAACTCTGGGTAGCCCAGTCTGGCTTTGAACTCACAGCAGTTCTCCTACCTCAAGCTCCTGAGTGTTTGGATTACAGGCATGTGCCACTATGCCAGGCTATCTCTTCAAAAAACTTCTGGTGTAGGTGTTACATGTGGTCTAGATGTGGAAACTGAGACTCAGAATTTAATTTCCCCAGATACCCAAAGGTAACCCAGTTAGTAGGTGGGCAAACCAGAATTGCAAAACAGGTCTGGGGAATGTATATGGGAGAATAGTGACCTTGGTCTGCTTCTAGGTCACTCTGATACTGTGTGACCTGGAGAAGGCACATTAACTCTCTAAGCCTCAGTGGCCTCAATTGTAGAAATTATATAGAAAAATAATGTCTATGAGATTGGTATGAAAAGCAAACCAGGAAATCAGTATCAAAGAGCATTATAAAGTATGCAGTACTTTTTTTTTTTATGAGAACAAAACCAAACAAAATAAAACAGAATAAAGTCAATAAAAACAAAGCAGTGAATGTGGTATAGGACTTCAAAATAAGATAATAGGAAATGAACAATGGCTACTATAATGCCTCTTGTTATCTTCAAGGTAGCTATCTGTGCCATCAGACAGAATAAAATCGAACAAAACAAAGCAGTATAAAATCAATCAGAACAAAACAATCAAATCAATACAGGACTTCAAAACAAGATAATAGGAAGTCAACAGTGGTTAACATAATATATCTTGTTATCTTTGAAATAGCTGCCCATGCTGTTAGATATCATAAAATCAAACAAAACAAAATAGAATAAAACCAAACTAAACAAAACAATGAAAAACATACAAGGCTTCAAAACAAGATAATAGGAGATTAACAGTGGCCACTGCCTTCCCCTTTTAGACATTTCCTCCCCTTTCACTTTCACAACATCTATTGTGCATTTTGGATCCCACTAACTCCTTCAGTTTTTTATGCTAGGGAGACAACATGATGTTCACCCATGTGACTCTGAACATTTTACCCATGAGCATGATCTCAAGTTGCATCCATTTACCTACAAGAGCCTTGAGGTTATCCTTCTTTATAGCTGGGGAGCTTTCCATTGTATAAAAATGTCATATCTTTCTTTTCCAGTTTGCAGTTGTTGGCAAGCTACCCCCACTTTTTTTCTGGTTCCCTGTCATGTGGAGCATTGTTTTCTCTCCTTTGATGTTCATAGCAAGACAGAAATGAGCCAGTGCATGTTGGCCATCACCATTAATGTAGGTGACCTCAATTCACCAATAGAAAGAAGCACAGGCAGAGTGGATTGGGAGACAGGATCCATCAGTATGCTTTATACAAGAAACACATTTAACTTGAAAGACAATTCTGATGTAAAAGTCTTATCCAGCTGCCACATACCTGAATATCTGAATTTAATGAACAATGTCAGTATCAAGGGACTGAATGATCTTCTTGGATAATAGCTGCACTTTGTAACTTCAGTATCAGTATTAACCAGGTATTTCCATGAAAACCTTCTTCTTTCCCTTGGGCACACAGTGCCTAGAAAAAGGGATTTGGCCACATGCCAGTCATTTCAGAGACTGATCGCAGGATTAGGCAATGAAGGGTCAGGGGAGCTCTCAGCCAGACCACTTACCATCATAATTTTTTTGCCTTTGGTAACATTTTATACTTTAATATTTAAAACTACATTTGTTAGTAAACAGTAGTATTTATTTGCCATAAAAAAATTGTACCTTAAAGCCTGGAATTCAAATAAGTTTGCACATAATGTTAACCACTCAGAAAATGGACTCTAGTCAAAATCATTTGAATTCTCCTATTACTTCAGTTATTACCTACCACAAAATGTACGAATAGACCTTTGCAAGATACTTGGGTATGAGAATATTGGTGAGGAGGGGTGGTAGTGCTAATTATTTGGTTTCTTAGGGGCTATTTAAATAAATTTATCCTTTTTTCCTGATAATGTTCAATTTCTATAAACATATTTAGGGTCTTGTCACATGCAAAGATTGTTTTCTCTGACCCTCAAGTATAAATCAGGAAGTCTACCACTTTTGATTATTTTTACTCAGGGGTATAGCTACAGTAATGCATCAGGGGAAAGTATAATGTGTCCATGCATTAAACATTTATTGACTCTGCTGTCTGTGAGCCAGACATAGGCTATAAGGATATGAAGGACATTTCCCCACCCTGCAGAAGTTCACAGCCTCGTGGACAAAGATAGACATATTTAGAATTCACTGCTGCATGATATAAAAAGTATGACTACTGAAGAAGCATAAAGCCTCTGTCTGACTCAGGCTTCACACAAGTACTTTTTATTCACAGTTGCTCAGATAACACTTTTTTTTTTTTTTTTTTGTGAATTTCATGGCAACTGCTTTCAGAAAGATAAGTAGCTTTAGATACATGATCTGTGATCATAGAGTTGATCCTTTAATTAATTTCATCTTGCAAAGCTGAATGGTCACTTGGGCCTTCCTAGAGCCTTCTTTTGTACTGGTGTGGACACTGACCCAGACAGTGGAAACTGTGGAGGACTTCCGCCGGATAGTGATATCCTCTGGTTAGGTTAGGATCTGGATCTCAGCTCTAACATGTGTTAGTGTTATGATACAAAGTAAAGTTATTTGATCTTTACTCTTTACTAGCTTCCTCAAAAGGGATAGTGGAGTCCATTTAATCAAAGTCCAAAGGTGGGACCGTTAGAAACAATTGGTGTGCAAAGTTCATGGGAGAACTGTAGAGGTTGATGGCACTTTTTTTTTAAATCCCATAATTTTTTTTTTACTGTAATTACAGCTTTGTAATATTCACTTTCAAGTGACTTCAGCATTATTGGTGTGATTGTACCAATAATACTGATATAATGCCTTAAGCCATTAGGAATGAGGTAAACTCATAAGGAAACTCTCAAAATGCCTTCCAGCTTTGTGATTTTAGATTCTTCTGTAACGTAACCTGTATATCCTTATACTTTTATATTTTTAGTGTAGTCTATGTAAATTTGGTAGAAATTATATTAGAATTAATATGAGATTAGTTGAAATTCTATGTTTGAAATTTAGTTTTTTCAGGTTTCAAATTTGGTAATTAAGGAAAATATGTTTATTCAGATACTTATTAAGCTTATTGTGTTGGGTAAATTCAGTGAAAGGCTGTGTGAATTGTATCATAATTCTACTTTGAAAGTGCATTGAAAATTAAAATAGCTTCTATATTCTGTGTACTTCTGCACCATGTGGGAATTTAATGTAGAAACTTTGGCGATGATCTTGCAAACTGGCTTCTTATTACATTTAGTACTTGTTAATCTTTGTTTTAACTGAGCTTTGAATTATTGACATATAGCAGCATGAAAAGACATATTTGTAACCTGTGTTCTGTATTTTAGAAATATGAAAGTTGTCCATGCATTCATGGCTTCCTCTTGAAATGCTCTTCTTGCTTGATAGTTACTCAGCGTAACGCCAAGTGCAGTTTACAACTCAGCACAGAGATTCCTGGTTGATGGCTTTTCTTCTAGGTGCCAATTTTGAGACCCGGGCTCTGGCAGTCTCTTGGCTCTGCCATTGCCTAGGGCCTCAGAGCCGTCTGCATTCAGTTAGTAGAGTGTGAGACTAGAGGAGGCACTCACGCTTCTGAAAGACTCCTGACTGGCAAGAGAGACGCACCAGCTCGGTCCCCCTCCCCCGACAGGAGCAGATCCCATGTGCAGATAAAGATGCAGGGGAGTTGGGAGATGCAGTCTGGGCCTGGGCAGCAGTCTCCTGGACAACTGTACAATATGGGACCAACAACATGAATGTTTGTTGGACACCTCAAAGGGGCTGTGATGAAGTACAAATATACCCACTATACAAACCAGGCTAATTGTTTATTAGTACCTAATACTCCAGGGCATAGGCAGCAGTGTTAGTGAGACATATTTTTGTTTTGTTTGTTTGTTTGTTTCTTTATTCTATATTTTTGTCTTATCATGATCAGAAACAAGACCAATTTTTAAGAACTACCCACTGCTGTACTCTGTGGTTATAGAGCTGTTTCTTCTTCTTCTTTTTTTTTTTTTTTTGAAAAATTATTTTATCAGCTCTGGATGTGGGGTGTTTTAGCTCTGTAAAATAATTAACAACAGTCTAGGTCTGTGTATGTTATCTGAAAAAATAATATTTTCTACATTTTTCACAAGAACTTTGCAGTGTCATCTTTTACAAGTCTTGGGACAGCATTTTTTCCAATCTTATGTGCAATACATTTGTAACTCTATGTTCTTATAATTTGATGTTTGAGACTTGGAGATTTTTAATTAGTACAGTTTTCAAAAGCCATCCGGTGTATTTTTATAGAAAACTCCATAATTGTGTAATAAAAATAAAATTTGTTCTCCGCGCTATAAAGATTTAAATGAGATCCTGATAATAGTTAATCAAATCTTTATTGGATTTCCAAGGCCTCATTAGAAAATACTCAAAATATTCCATGATATCTAACAAAGTTCATTAATTGTTTTGACTTAGGGGCATATTTCTAAAATTATGTAAGAGGAAACTCCTATATCAGTGGTTGAAAATGCCTATAATTTTTCCTTATATATTTTTGACATGGATACCTTGTATTACTCGTCCATATGTGGTCTCATAACCAGTGCTGTGACAAGAGTCCATGGTGCCTATGTGTCATAGTTTGGTAACTTTGTAAGTAATTTTATTGACATAGTTCACCTTGTGTTTTTTTTCTTTCTAATTTACTGATTTAAAAATGAGGATGATTTTTAAGTATAAATCTTTTGTGCTCATTTCTATTTAAAACCAGTTGTAAAATCAGCCAGCAATTCAAAGTTACTGATCCCTGAAACAAATGTATTAGCATGTATTTACTTATCTTTGCTCCCTGGTGTATATTAATATTATATACATAAAATTATTCCCCCCACACCAAAAAAATATTGACATTGGAAATTAATAACTTTGGCTTATTATCTAGCTTTATCTTAAGCATAATAAAATAGTACACGCAACTCTCGTTAAACTCAGAGGTATATAAATAGTACCATCCACAATGGAAGATTAACAAAAGAACCTCTTTCATCATCTTGGACTGTTATAAGAATGAATTTCTGCAAAACTAGTGCACTTTTTGTCTTTAAGCCACTTTTTGCTAAACAGCCTGTCCTAAATTTTTATTTTGAAAGAAAGCATTTTGCTTTCTCTTTTGAAGGAAAGCATTTTGCTCCTCTAGCTAGGAGGTAAGAAACATAAGGAGAGTAATTATAATGGGACTTTAAAAATTCACTTACATTTCTTTGCCAATAAAATAAAGCATGTTCTCTTAAGTTTTTTCATAAGCTCTGAAATATGCCTTTCAATTTACTAATATTATTTTTCAAAACACACAATATGCTCATCTCCCCAGATTGAATAATATTGTTTTCCAACAACAGATTTGGCAACCAGTCAGAGACAAATAGTATTATGCTTTTCCAATTTTCTAACATATCCGAACTATTGTTGATTGCTCTCCAAATCAGGTCAAATGCCCTGTCTCTGCAGGAACATTTGCCAGAGGTACTGCACGTTCAAATGAATGATTTTCATGTTTCATAGTCAGCTTCATTTATTTTCCAGGCCTCTAAATTTTTCATTCAACGCAGCAACGTCTCCCTTTAGAAACCGGGGAATCTTTATTAATTAAACAGAGTCAACAGAACTGATTTATTCTCCCTTCGTAGCAGAATTACCAAGCACACAAATCAGAGAGGAAATATTTCTAATACTAGAATGTTCTTCAAGCCAGTAAATCTGGGATTATCTCATCATGCTGATTATGTCAAAGCTCTTTAGCCATAGTGTTCACCAAGACATAAAACTGAATGGTATACTCACAATTGACCCCATTCCGACATCATAGGCAGAATGCCAAATTTTTCTTAAAATAATCAAAAAGGCCTACTTATGAGTAAGACTAGCTGTGATCATCTATTGAATAACTACTGCTTGGCAGTCACTATCTGATGTTCAGTAGCTCTCCCTCATTGATGGTGGGTGTTTTTAACAGAAGACCTAAGTGTGAAATGCATTCTTAAACCACAGAAAAGATCTTTCTGTTGCTTTAGTTTTATTTTTCTAGTGAGTGACTGCTGTAATTGTATATTTGATGCCTAGATCTGTGTGTGTGCATGCGTGTTTGCGTAAGTGTGTGTGTGTGTATGTGTGTGTTTAAAGGACATACAGAAAAATATATAGTAAATATAAGATGACTCACATTTTACGGTATTTTGGCTGTGTTTGGAGCAAGATCTGGTGAGGATGACTTTCCGGTTGTTCTTTGTAAATTCATTGTTTGGATTCTATAATTACATTTTTTCTTACACATTTTGCTTTTTCATTGTTTTAGTTTATCAGTTTAATAGATGGTCCCTATGTGGCTGTTAGAATTTGCACATGGTAAACATTATTTGTTAAATGTCAAACAGAAAACACGTACCTGATAAGTGTTCCCGGTTTGCTTCCTTCTCTTCTTTCCCAGTGAGGGAACTTGATAGAGGAGAGAGGATTTGAAGTAACAGAAATTACAGTCTCTTCTTTGGACTGACATATTGCAGATGTGTGATAAACATTAAAGATATGGGCGCCAAGGTTGTAAAATAAGCCAAGCAGTCTCAACCAAGCTCTTCCCTTTCAAACAGGTGCTTTGCATGGGATGATGCATCCTCACTGCACCTGGCAGAGACCTGGCAGCCCTCTTCCATTCCACTCCTTAGTATTTCTTTAAAATCACTTTCCATGTAGACAGCTTTCCAGCTTTATGAAGGCCTTGAAATGCAGTTAACTTTAGTAAATTTACCCTTCATAATAAAAAAATGTTCCTTTAAAACATTTTAAAAAGAGAATGGTAATACGGATTCTTGTCAAGAGAATAATGTTCCTTTGCACCACTTAGCACATTCTGAGATTTTGAAACCATGAAGATGTCTGGTCCTTGTCATCTGCACCTGGGTTCTTAAGTGACTTGAACTCCTTTACTAGCTGTTGGTAATCTTCCTCTGTGGAAAGATACATTTTTGATATTTAAGTAAAGGAGCTGGATGATTTGTTTAGAGGGATCTAAACAAATTTTAGAGTTTAGAATTGAAAACAAACCAAATTGGTAATGACAATGGAACTGTCCATTTTCACTAATTCTGACATTTTTCACTTACTGTCCTCAATAGCCAATAAAGTGAATGCATTAAAAAAATCTTTTGGTACTGAGAATTAAACTCAGAGCTTTCTAACTGAGCTACATCCCCAGGTCTTGTTTTTATTTTATATTTTGGTACAGGGTCTCACTAAGTCACTAAATTGCCCAGGCTGAGCTTGAACTTGCTATGCGCCTCCTGCCTCAGCCTCCCAGAGTGCTAAGATTACAGGTATATGCCATCACACCAAATTTAAGTGAGTAAATTTTTGTGATAACTTCCAAATTATGTCATATGGAACACTAGCCCCGTGAGTACTAACAGAGGCATGTTATTTTGAGTAATACTTTATTCTCTTGGAGATTCATAGAGCACATTAGCATACTAAAGGTTCTGGGAAATCCTACAGTGTACAAAAAAAAAAAAAAAAAACCACCCCATTTGACTCTATTTAACCTAGTAACTAAAGTTTATTTGACTCTATACTTCTGTTCTACACATAGCATTTATTATTTAAAATGCTTGGACCTGATTATCACTTTGGAAAATGTCGCTCTGTAATGTAGAAGATACGTTCAGCTCCACAACCTCATTTGATCTTCTTTGGTGTTGGCCTTTGAGTACAATTGATTTAAGACACGGTAGTGCTTCTGGGGTTGAGTTTTGTAGGTCAGAGAATGGAGAAACTGATCTAGTGTGTGTGTGAGAGAGAGCAATAGGGTAAACCGGGGCTGGAAAGAATTTCAAAGGAGAAAAATTAAATCTCCATCCCAAGTACAGTAGCTGTTGACCCAACTCTGGGGAGCTGTGCAGATGGTGGTTAATATGGAAGATTCATCCAGGTGGAGTCTGAGAGTAAGAGAAGCTCTGAAAAATAACAACCACCAGGCAGAAGTGTGCTTTTGCAATGTTTTATTAGCCCCTAAACACACATAGTATCTGTTGTACCTCCTTCTTAGTCTCTGGTTGTGTCCTTTGAATACTTTTCAGGTTACCAGTTGTTTATTCTCAGGCATCATAAACTCAGAGATAAGAAACATAATTGCTGGCTGGGAGGACCTTCATCTATAGTAAAAAGAAAATTCCTAAAAATAAGCAGGCAAAAAGAATACACCACAATAAGAGACAAGGTCATGGGCACACATTGGAAGGATCTTGAGGGAGATGTGGTTCTTTAGAATTAGGATGAGTCTACTACTCAGGAAGGATTGTGCCAGAGAAGAAAGTGTTGTTGAAGCAAATTTTAAAAACAAGGTGTTTCGTGCTGCAGTGTATGTACCTGATTCAGAAGTCATGGTTGGAACTGGACCTTTAGCAGGTAAGTGACAGCACATGATTTGTGATTTAGGAAGATCTCTAGGCTAGAATTAATAATTACTTAGCAAAAGAATAGAACTGAGGTAGAGAGAGAAACTACTCCAATGACTCAGGTATTGCCTTGGAAAAGGAAAAACAGAAACAGATTCCAGAAGTGTCATACCTCAACAATCATAGGACTTGATGACTAACAATATCAGGTAAGGAAAAAAAGAGGAATTAAAGATAGCACATTCACCTGCGTTCATTGTCACTACAGGAGAAAGAAGAGAAAGAATTTCTTTGAGCCCTAAAATGTGTCTAAGACTTAATAGTCCTACCAGATCCTGTTCTAACCATGGTAGGGTGGAGTCAGTATCACTGGGATTGGCACTTGCATGTGTGGGGGAAAGGCAACCTTTCAGATTCTAATTAGCATCTTTGTTCTCCTTAAGTCATGTAACACAGACCACATCCTGGATGCATCCCGTGATGAGCGTCCTGAACCTGTCTTGCTCAGAGGAGAATGAGGACGACTGCCCTAGAGAACTTTCTGACCAGAAGAGTTGATGATTTTCTGTCAGAAGCAGAGACACAAAACATCCAACCTTGAGACCCAGCTGTCTCGAGGAGGGAAGCATGCACTACTTGTTGGAGAGTGAAATGGAGACTGGACTGAGAATGTTTTTGTAGGGCTTTTTTATATTACAGTAAACAATTAAAAGGTTAGTTGTCACTACAGTAATTCTTTAAAAATAATTTAGTCGAAAAAAGAAGAATTTAGTCATAGTTTTTGAAATTACGTATAGATTTTATAATATGAATACTCTTTGTATACAATTAGATATTTGTAATGCTGTATCTAGTTTATTATTTTATATCAGACAGGATGGCTTTTGTAAGTAAGATTTATATTGAAACATATGAACATAGTAAAACACTTCATTTATTTGGAAATTCACTACCCTTTTATATATATCTTAGGAAAGTGATATTAGCAAGCTTGTAGGGTTTAAGGATTATATTTAGATGTCTATCTCATGGGTTACTGAATACAATTTATATCTTTATGGGATTTTCTAATTTACAAAGTGCTTTTCAGACCTTATTTAAACCACATGATATGCTTATTAGGCTCATCTAGTAGATATTGTTATTGTTTTTTCAGTTAGGGACCTAGCAATTCAGAGAACTAAAGCATCCTGTATCAGAGTTGAGTCTCACACCTGCCTTCTCATTCCATGCCCAGTCTCTTTCCCCTGCACCCTGCTGTTCCCCCAGAGGGAGCCCACAGCCCAACACGCAGGGCACCATGGTTCTGTTGACACAGCTGGCTCCACAGCTGTGCATTCCACAGAGAACCAGAAGGCCCCTCTGTCGTCAAACAGAGCCCCTGCATACCCCCATTATTCTCTTCCTATCACCCTCTCCCCTTCCCATCCCCGGTACTTACCAGGTAGAGCATTGCTTTGTAATACTGCTCCGATAGCTTTCTTCTAGCAGTTTGTACTTCCCTAAAGGAGAAGATGCCCTAACAAGGAGAGGAGGGTGATGAAAAGAGAGGTATCTTTAAAAATATTATTCTGCTTGTAGTAAAATGGAAGACAAGAGCCCAGGTAAAACATCCCCCAGGTACTGCTGTACAGACCCCAGAGCTCCTAAGAGCATAGTATGAGAAGCACCACTATTAACCACTATAGAGATGAGTAAGCCAGGACACTGAGAGTTGATACCGTGAGTTATTGGCTGGGGAAAGGTTAACTAGACCTAGATCCCTAGTTTCCTACTCTACTGAATTTCCTATGACACATGAAATATATATGGCGAGTACCTGTAGATACTGTATTCAGTCATAACCTCCCTGAGTCCATTCAGGATTTATGAGATCTATCCTGAGGAATATTATGATGCCAAATCACAAGCACTGAGAATAGTTGCAGAATGGCCAGAGAAGACCTGTGCTTCTCCTGACGCCTGTTTGGATATTCGGAAGTTTCGGGGAGATCAGTTTTGAGAGCAGCCCCCGAGGGAGCTCAGAGGTAATGACTCTCAAACACACGGAGTTATTTTTGTAATTTCATACCATAATTGTGAAAGTGCATCCTTTTTGTTGTTTCCAAATTCATGAAATTCTGTCCACTACCTGGAGTGTTTCCTACTTTGCTTCTCTTGAGGAAACATAGAAGATGCTCGAGTCACTGAGCTCAAAGAACTGAGGCATACAGTCCCCTAACATGTTGTGTCCTCTTTGTTCCCTGTACCTCTTTCCTGCCTAATTCAAATACCTAAAAGTCCTCGAAAAGTCATAATGATACTTATTGAGCACTTTTGCCATAACACTGTGATAAAGCAATTTGCCTAAGTTATTTCATTATCTTCTTAAACTCACTATATAAGGCAGAAAGTGTAATTGTCCTGTCTGAAAAGAAACAGCTTAGGGTTAGAGAGATGTGATGGTCATTGCACAATAATCACACAGCACATAGGTGTAGAAACTGGGGTTCAAAAGTCTTTGATTCCAGCCATTGCTCTTTCTTCAAACCACTGAGCAGAGCTACTTAGATTTGGTCAGCTCTGTAAGGTAGCAGATTCCAGTTCAGTACCGTAAGGAACTTCCTAGTAGCTAGAACTCATCAGGAAAGAATTCCCCAGGAGAAAACAGAAGCACCATCCCAAACGATTTCAGTCTATCTGAGTTCTGTTCACGAGTGTTGCTGATGCTGTGCACTAACTGAATCAGCTGGACCAGCTGAGCGCTCTCTGTGAGATCCTCTTCTTTATGCACCGGTGACCCCAAAGCCAACAGATAAGTGGTTCAAATAATCTTACAGATGTTCAAATAATCTTACAGCAGGGACTCAGGAAGAATCATTTGCCAATGCTCATAGAAGCCCCAGATTATTTTTTTGTGAGTTGACATTTAGGTAGCCAGTCCTTGTGTAACATAAATTAACACTGGGAAGAGGTCATCGTAAGCTCTCCTCCAATGACCCACTGACTCCAATGTTGAGTGGATGGGAACATTATTGTGTCCCTCCACCTCCCTTTCCTGGAGTGATCAGGATGAGCTGTCCTTACTCATGCATTCCTGCAGAATATTCCCTGAGCACCAACGATATGGTATGGACTCTCTAGGCACTCTAGTAAGGTGGGGCCACAGTTAACCAATTCCTGGCTCTAGTTAACTGTTGATTTAAACAGACCTCTTTGATAGCCAGAATTAAACAGTTGCTTTTTAAAGTTTGAAATCTATTTTCATTTAAAATCAAGTACTCTGTAAGGGAGTGAAATAAATGGTACATTCAGCTTTCTAGAGGTTGCCATCAAAACTTTGGTGAATGGTTTTACTGAAATGAAAGCAGCTTGCCTTTGATTTAGTATATCTTGATTACCTTTTATATCATGCTGATGTCATATGTTGAATGTCTACATAAATTATCACTACCCAGATAACTCATAATTTGTGTGGTCAATAGTTTATTGTTGAGCACTTATGGCATTTTAAATTTTCATCTGTAACTAACAATGTTGCAGTTAACATTACATAGTTATCAAGTTCATTTTCTTATATATTCCCGTACTCTAGTGTCAATATATCTGTAATGTGAATCAATTCATTAAAGTTAATCACTAGGTCAAAGGACATCAAAGCACAGTCAAAGATGTTCATTTTAATTTTGGTAGATCGTCATATGTTCTTCATCAACATAAGACCAGTTTATACTACCAGTAGTATAGGAGAGGGTTTTTAAAAATATATATATGATACAGCTTTTTTTGGTTGAAAAATTAGCAATGGCTTTTTTTTGTGTGTGTCCTTAAAAGAATAACCTTTCCATCATTGTCCAAATACCTGAACATTTTCATCAGTAGGTTTTAAATTTCCTTTAGCAACAGAGACTGACTCACTGTATGTAGGACATTCTAGAATTGACTTCGTAACCATGTATTAAACACATCATTACTCTCATCTTCTACTTCACATATAATACTGGTGGGTACTAATTCAAAAATGACCTAACTTGGATTAGAGCCCTCAGGAAAATACAAAGCACAATACAAATGTATATACAGGTTTTTTTAGGGCCTCAGTTTCTCTGCCTGTATAAAGAGAATGTACCTGTTCATCTCAAGACAATTCAGCTCAACAAACATTTCCTGAGTGCCTATTCAATGCCAGAATTTTCACGTTACCATGCTGGGTAGAACTGATTCAAAAAACAAGGAGCAGGTAATCTGAAATATGTATTTACTTTCTTTTTTTAAGGCTTTCATTTTTTTTCTTCAAGAGGGGGCTTGTTTTTTAGGAACATCTTAGATTTAAGTAATCTAAAATAATGTTAATACCTCTTGGCTAGGGAAAAAACAGGAACATGCTGTATAAAGAGACTCTCCAATAATACTTGCAAGGCGGCTGTCAAAATATGGAGTCAAATGACACTCATAAAGTGTTTGCACAATTAGAAAATGTTATTTTTTTTACTCTAGGGAGAAATGGGACATTTTATTTTTTCTGCTAAGTGAAATGCAACTTTTTTGAACGGTCAACACACTTGACATTTTTATGATATATATACAGAAAGCGCTAAACCAACATTAAAACAACTTAAAGTCCACTGCATATAATTTTCAAAGAGGTGAAAAGAACGTGGGACAGAATATGCTTGTGGAACTTGACTTTAAAAATGAAATACCCAAAGTGTTTTAACCACAATTATCTATATGTAATATTACTGTGTCTGTAGGATTGTTTTATACATATTAAACACAGTTTGGGGTTTGCTTTCTTCATGTGACTTTTTACATTTAAACACACTACTTTTATTCCCTTTTTAAATTTAGTTGTTACTCTTAGAACTGGTTGGACAATCAGATCAGAAACTCTGTTCCCTCTCCCCCACCCTGTTGCCATTCTCCTATCACCAAATCATTCTGTGACTTCACCCTGTTTCCCTACATTATTCATCAGTTTGTCATGATCTTGCTTTGTTTATTGTCTTCCTCAATAATGGGAGTAATGATGGGAATGATCTGGCAGGAATTTTGTCTATCTTACTCAGCATCGCTTCAGGATCTAATACAGTGCCTGTCACATAGGAGATGTTCAACACATTTGCCAAATGCTGTGTGTAAAGTACAATCCTAAACTAAGACTTAGTTTTCCCCTTCCTCCATTGGCCCAGGCCAGTGGAACTGGCAAGTAGAGTGTGATTCTGTGTTCTGCTCTTTCTCCAACACTGATCGAAAGATACATAGACGATCACTACATACTCGTTAAAAGAAAACTCAAAGAAGAGATAGCAATCATAAATATTTATGCACCAAACACAGGCTTAACCAACACCGTAAAACAAATAGTAACTGACATGAAAAACCAAATAAACACACAATTGTAGTGGGGGACCTTACTAGCCCACTCTCACAAATGGATAGATCAATTAAACAAAAAAAAAATCAACAAAGAAATATTAAAATTAAACCAAATCTGTGAACAAGTGGACTTGGTAGATGTTTACGGAGTGTTCCACCCCAAGACATCAAAATGCACATTCTTCTCAGCTGCACACGGTATGTTCTCCAAAATAGATCATATATTAGCTAACAAAACATGTTTAAGTAAATGCAGAGGAATTGAAATCATCCCATGCATACTGTCTGACCATAGCACAATGAAACTGGAAATCAGTGACAAAGGAACCACAAAAACTACACACACAGGGAAAATTAAACAACACCCTTCTGAACAATCAATGAGTCACAGGGGAAATTAAAGACAAAATTAAAAAGTATATACAATTAAATGATAATGCCGGTACAACATACCAAAACTTATGGGATGCAATGAAAGCATTCCTACAAGGGAAATTTATAGGGATGAACTCACACATCAGGAAAACAGAATGAGTTCAAATAAACCACCTAATGTTGAACTTCAAACTTCTGGAACAAGAAGAACAAATCAAACCAAAAGCTTGTATGAGGGAGGAAATTATAAAGATAAGAGCAGAAATTAATGCAATAGAGACTAACAAAAGAATACAAAGAATCAATGAGTCAAAAAGTTGTTTCTTCAGAAGAATAAAAATTGATAAACCATTAGCCAACCTCATCAAAAAGAGGGAAAAAAGCACAAGTTCAAGCAATTAGGAATGAAAGGAGGGAAATTACAACAAACTCCACAGAAATCATCAATGCATACTGTAAGAACCTATATTTTAGTAAGATGGAAAACACAGAAGAAACAGATTCTTAGATACAATCAATTTGCCAAAACTAAAGATATGAAAATTCTAAATAAACCAATATCAGCCAATGAAATTGAAACATTGACCCTGACAGATTCACTGTTGAATTCTATAAGGAATTTAGAGAACTAAGACCACTAATGCTGAAACTCTTTAAAGAAATTGAAAGGGAAGCAGTACTTCCAAAGTCATTGCTGGAAGCAAGTATTACCCTGATTCCAAAACCAGAGAAGAACTCAACCAAGAAAGAAAACTACAGGCCAATTTCCCTAATGAACATTGATGCAAAAATCCTTAATAAGATACTGGCAAACAGAGTGCAACAAATCATCAAAAAGATTATACATCATGACCAAGTAGGATTCATCCCAAGGTTACAGGTATGGTTCAACATATGCAAATCAGTAAATGTAATGCACCTTATTAACAGAAACAAAGACAAAAATCATATGATCATCTCAGCAGATGCAGAAAAAGCATTTGACAAAGTCCAACACCCATTCATGATTGAAAAAAAAAACTACAGAAAATTGGAATACTCTTTACCTCAATTTTATAAAAGCCATCTATGACAAACCAACATCTGTTATCATACTAAGTGGTCAACAACGGAAAACTTTCACTCTAAAATCAAGAACACAACAAGGATGTCCATTATCACTACTTCTATTCATTGTAGCTCTGAAAACACTAGCCAGAGCAATTAGACAAGAGGGAAAAAAAAGGAATAATGATAGGAAAGGAAACAGTTAAATTATGCAGTATTTGCATGACATGATGCTCTACATACCAGACCCCAAAAACTCCACCAAAACACTTGAAGATTTAGTATCCAAATTCAGTAGCATAGTGGGATACAAAGTCAACCCTCAAACGTCAATCACAGGACAACATCAGCAGCCAGGGAGGGCCTCAGCATCCCCTCTCCCCTGTACCCGGAAGACCTCAGCAACCAACAGGTTTGTTAGCTGCCTTTCCAGGGCACCCACATGACATCAGCAGAGCAGAGCCTTGGCTCCACATTTCCCTGCACAGAGAAGAGCTCAGCAGGTGACAGGATCATTAACTGTCCTTCCTCTGCACCCAGATGACATCAGTGAAGGGGAGCCTCGGCTGCCCTTTGCCCACACCTGGAAGTCCTCAGTGGATGACAGGATCATCAGCTGCTCTTCCTCTGCACCTGAAAGACCTCAGCAGCCCACAGACCATCAGTGACCCCTACCACCACACAGAGCTGGTGTGAACCTCAGCAACCCCTCCCCAAACACAGAGGACCTTGGTGGTCCAGCCACAGGGTGGTGAGTTTCCCCCTCAAGTAGAAAACCTAGGTGGGTCAATAGGAGCCTCACTGAATCCTTTTTTCGCCTAGAGGACCATGGCAAGCCAGCAAGAGCACAGGTGAGTCCTTCTTCCATATGCATAACCATAGTTGGGTTGGCAAGAGCCCCAGCAAGGCCTCTCCCTACCTGGAGGAACCCAAAAGGGCCTGAGACCCTAGTGACACAGTAGGGTCCAGGCTTGGGTGCTCACTATAGACAGGTGGGTCTAGCCACCTGGAACAACCTGAAGCCACAGTAACGAACTAAGGGTTGGCACACATCAGTACTCCTCAGCAAGTCAGCCTAAGAAGAATACAGGACTCACCCAATAGGCCCTGCAGGAGGAATTCAGATGACTCACCCCTCCTCTAAATTGTAGGACCCAGCAACTGGGAAAACATCAACCACACAGTAGGACCCTAGACACATATAATGGCCAATCAAGACTAGCAGGATTGAAAAGACCAAAATAAGCCAAGAGGTGAAAATGACAAAAGGAAAAAGAAAACACCATCTCTTAACACCCAGTCCATCAGAAACAAGTACAGGAGACATCAAAATAGAGGACATTGGAAGTCATATGCCTGAAATTTCCGAAAAGATAGCAAGTGAAATAAAGAAACAAATCCATGAGGTTACAGAGGAAATCAGATTAGAAATAATCTCTCAGGTGAAGAAAGAAATGACAACCTTAAGAAAGGAGGTGCTTGGCATAGATAGAGAAGACATAGATAAAAACATACAGGAGTATGAGAAAATGATGGAAACCTTGAATGAACAATATAGGAAAAAATAAAATGCATGAAACAAATTCAAAGAGATATCCAGGAAATGAACAATTGCATTGCAAGTTGGCAAAATCGCTTGAATGAGACTGAACATAGATTTCAGATCTTGAAGACAGGATCACAGCTAGTGATCATGAAAGGAAAGAACTCAAAAATAAGGGACCATGAAATAGCAATTCAACAGCTTCAAGATGATGCGAAGAAAAACAATGTAAGATTGATAGGTGTAAGCAAAAATGCAGGAGTCAATGCAAATGACATAAAAAAAATTTGCAGAAGTGATAGCAGAAAATTTCCCAAGCAGGGGGAAAGAATCTGATATACAGATAAGTGAGGCATATAGAACTCCAAACAGCCATAATCAAAATAAATCTACACCCAGACATACAATAATCAAGGTCCCAGAAATTCAGCATAAAAACAGATTACTAAAAGCTGTTAGAGAAAAGACAGAACTCACCTATCAAGGAAAACCCATTAGAATCATGCCAGAATTCTCAACACAAACCCTCAAGTCAAGACAAGCTTGAAGTGAAGTATTTTAAGCCCTGAACGAAAACAACTTTCAACCCAGATTGATGTACCCTGCACAACTTTCTTTGAAAATTAATGGAGAAATAAGATACTTCTGTGACAAAGAACAATTGAAGAAATTCATGTCCACCAAACCAACCCTAAGAAGAGTACTGAAAGACATAACACATAGAGATAAAAATGACCACAATTCCCAGAACAACAACAGAAAGAAATCATCAGGATAGGCAAGCAATTAAGTGGTAAAAGTCGAGAACCAACAACAAGAAAATAACATGAGAAAGTTAAGCCAGCACGTACCAGTTATAACCATCAATGTAAATGGTCTCAACTCACCAATTAAAAGAAATAGATTGGTAGAATGGATCAAGAAAAAGAATTCAAAAATATGCTATATACAAGAAACACATCTAACTTGAAAGGAAACTCATAGACTGAAAGTCAGAGGATGGAAAACAATAATCCATGTGACAGGAACTCAGAAAAAAAGCAGGGGTAGCTATTCTGTTTGCAGAAAATGAGAACTTCAAATGAAAAATGATCAAAAGAGATAAAGAAAGTCACTACATACTTGTTAGGAGAAAATTTCAAGAGGAAGCAATAACAATCATAAATGTATATGCACCAAATATAGGAGCACCCAACTATATTAGCACATACTAATAGACATGAAAATCAAATATGAAATAACACAGTTGTAATGGGGAACTTAGTACGCCATTGTCACAATGAGATATATCAATTAGATAAAAAGTCAGCCAAGAAATAACAGAACTCAATCAAACTTGTGAACAAATGGACTTACTAGATGTTTACAGAGTATTCTACCCAATAAAATCAGAATACACATTCTTCTCAGCTGCACATGGAACATTCTCTGAAATAGACCATATACAAACCCACAGAACATGCTTAAGTAAATATGAAGGGATTGAAATTATCCCGTGCATATTATCTGACCATAGTGCACTGAAATTAGAAATTATTGGCAAAAGAAACTGCAAAACCTACATAAACACATGAAAATTAAATAACACCCTCCTAAACAACCAATGAGTTACAGATGAAATTTTAAAAAAATTAAGCAATATCTACAATTCAATGAAAATGCAGAGATAACATACTGGAACCTGTGGGCCACAATGAAAGTGATCCTAAGAGGGATATATATATATATATGTATATATATATATATATATATATATATATATATATATATCAATGAGTTGTCACATCAAGGAAACGGAATGAGCACAAATAAACAACCTAATGCTTCACCTCAAGCTTCTAGACAAAAAAGAGCAAGTCAAGCCCAAAGGTCATAGAAGGGAGGAAATTATAAAGATCAGAGCAAAAATTAATGCAATTGAGACTAAGAAAACAGTACAAAGAATTAATGGATTGAAGAGTTGGTTGTTTGAAAGAATAAACAAAATTGATAAACCCCTAGCCAACCTTATCAAGAAAAGGAAAGAAAAGGAATGAAAAGTGTAAAATTACTAGAGATCCTGTGGAAATTCAGAAGATCATCAACACCTACTTTGAAAATTTTTATTCACATGGACTGGAAAACACAGAGGAAATGTACAGATTCCTAGAATCCTATAAGTTACCAAAGCTGAATCAAGAAGATATAAAAATTTTGAATTATCCAATATCAGCTACTGAAATTGAAAACAAAGTTAAAACTTACCAACAAAGAAAAGCCCAAGACCTGATGGAGTCACAGTTGAATTCTACAAGAAATTCAGAGAAAATTTAATGCCAATACTCCTCAAAGTCTTTAATGAAATTGAAGGTGAAGCAATACTTCCATAATCATTGCTGGAAGCAGGTACTATTCTGATACCAAAACCACAGAAAGACTTAATCAAAAAGGAGAACTATTGGCCAATCTCCCGACTAACATTGATGCAAAAATTCTCCATAAAATACTAGCAAATACAATGCAGCAAATCATCAAGAAGATTATACATCATGACCAAGTGAGATTCATCCCAGGAATGCAAGGATGGTTCAACCTATGCAAATCAGTAAACGTAATATATCACATTAACAGAGCCATAGACAAAAATCACTTGATCATCTCAATAGATGTAGAAAAAGCTTTTGACAAAGTCCAACACTCATTCATGATTTAAAAAAAACCTGCAGAAAATCAGAATAAATGGTCTACCTCAATCTGATAAAAGCTATCTATGGCAAACCAACAGCCAACATCAAACTAAACGAACAAAAACTGAAAGCTTTCACTCTAAATCAGGAACAAGACAAGGATGTCCACTATCACCACTCCTGTTCAATATAGTTCTGGAAACATTAGCCAGAGCAATTAGACAACAGAGAGAAATAAAAGGAATAAGGATAGGAAGGGAAGAAGTTAAACTATTGTTATTTACAGATGACAAGATACTCTACATAGCAGACCCAAAAAGCACCATCAAAAGACTACTAGAGTTAATAAGCAACTTAAGTTGTGTAGCTGGATACAAAGTCAGCACTCAAAAATCAATAGCATTCCTATACTCAAATAACAAACTCACTGAGAGAGAAATTATGGAAACAGCACATTTCACAATAGCATCCAAAAATATGAAATACTTAGGAATCAGCCTAACAAAGAATGTAAAATACTTATACACTGAAAAATATACTACTCTAAAAAAGGAGATTGAAGAGGATGTCAGAAATTAGAAAGATAGCCCTTATTTTTGGATAGGAAGACCCTACATAGTAAAAATGGCCATACTCCCAAAACTGTTATACACATTTAATGCAACTGCAAACAAAATATCTTTAACATAACTCACAGGCCTAGACAAAACATTTCTAAATTTCACTTGGAAACAGAAAAGATTTAGAATATCAAAGGCAATCATTGGCAACAAAGGCAAGGCAGAAGGCTTCACAATCCCTGACTTGAAATTATACTACAAAGCTACCATGATAAAATCAACATTGTACTGACAAAAACCAGACCTGAGGATCAGCGGAACAGATTAGAAGATGTAGACACAACTACAAAGACACTTAGCCACCTTATCTTTGACAAAGGGGCAAAACATGTTCACTGGATGAAAGATAGCCTGTTTAATAAGTGGTGCTGGAAAAATTGGCTTTCCACATGCCAAGGACTAAAACTAGACCCATGGCTATCAACATGCACTAAACTAAAGTCAAAATGGGTCAAGGATGTAAATTTAAAATAGAAACACTAAGTCTACTGCAAGAAAAGATAGGTAGAAATCTTGAAGACATGGGGTAAGAAAAGAGTTCATGAACAAATCACAAACCACATGGGAAGTACTTCAAAGAATCAATAACTGAGATCTCATTTTATTAAAAAACTTTTGCACATCAAAAGAAATCACCAACAGAGTGAAATGAAAACTCAGACAGTGGGAAAAAATTTTAGCCAACTGTCCCTCAGACAAAGGACTTATATCTAGAACTTATAAAGAATTGAAAAACATCAGGCTCCCCAAATTCAAAGAGCCAATCCAAAAATGAGCATCTGAGATGAACACGTACTTCCCAGATGAAGAAATCCAAATGGCAAATAAACACATGAAAAAATGTTCAGCATCACTGATCATTCGAGAAATGCAAATTAAATCAACATTGAGATTCCATCTCACTCCAGAAAGAATGACTGCCACTAAGAAATCAACTGATGACAAATGTTGGCGGGACTGTGGAGAAAAAGGAACGCTGCTCCACTGTGGTTGGGAGTGTAGAGTAGTACAACCACTGTTGAAATCAGTGTGAAGATCCCTCATAAAAATAGGATGGGAAATCCCGTTCAATCCAGCTATTCCCCTTCTGGATAGTTTCCCAGAAAAATAAAAAACATCATACCACAGCGATATATGTGCACCCATGTTTACAGCAGCACAACTGGTAATAGCCAAATCTTGGAAACAACCCAAATTCCCATCAACAACTGAATGGATAAAAAAGATGTGGTATTTTTATACAATGGAGTATTACTCAGCTATAAAGCAGGATAATCTTAAGACTTCTATAGGTAAATGGAGGCAACTTGAGGCCATACTCATAAATGAAATAAATCAAACTCAGATGTGTAAATATCATATTGTCTACCTGGTGTAAAAAAGCTGTAAGAGTAACAAGATTCAAAATGTACAATAGACATTGTGATAATGAAAGAGAATAGGAAAGAACTGGGATAGGGAAAGAAGAAAAGCAAGAAGAGTACAGATTATATGTAAATAGGTATACATATATGTATGTTTGTTTGTATATATATACAAAATAGATAACTATATTACTAATCTCTGTTAGTTCATCAAAAAGAATAGTTCGTGCTTTCACTGTTTGATCACCTTTTTCATGCCTAGATCTTATAACCTCAGCAACTACTTCTAAGATAACAATATGTAATATATTAACTAGTGTTAATTTCCTACTATTTTTTAATTCTGTATCATTTCTATCCAATTTTCTTTTGCTTTTTTAAAAAAAAAGTCAATAGCATTCCTATACACTAGCAACAAACTCACAGAGAGAGAAATTAGGGAAAGCACATCCTTCACAACAACACCCAAAAGATGAAATACTTAGGAGTCAATCTAACAAAGCAAGTAAAATATTTGTACCATGAAAATTACAGTAGTCTAAAAAAGGAGAATCAAGAGGATGTCAGAAAATGGGATGATATCCCTTACTTTTGGATAGGAAGAACAAACCTAGTGAACACGGCCATACTCCCAAAACTGCTATACAGATTTGATGCAATCTCAGTCAAAATACCATTAGCAAACATTACAGATATACAGAAAACATTCCTAAAATTCATTTGTAACCATAAAAGACCTAGAATAGCAAAAACAATTATTGGCAACGAAAACAAGTCAAGGGGCATCACAATCCTAGAACTGAAAGTATACTACAAAGCTGCTGTGATAAAATCAAGATTGTATTGGCAAAAAATGAATAAATAAATAAAAAAACAGGCCTGATGATCAGTGGAACAGATTAGAAGATACATATGCATCCTCAAATACACTCAGCCACCTAATCTTTGACAAAGGAGTCAAACATTCACTGAAGAAAGTCTCTTTAATAAATGATGGTTGAAAAACTGACTCTCCACAGGCTAAAGACTAATGCTAGACCTATGTCTATCACCATGCACTAAACTAAAGTTAAAATGAATCAAAGATTTAATTATTAAAACAGAAACACTAAATATACCAGAAGACAAAGTAGGTAGAATCTTGAAGACATAGGGATAGGCAGAGAGTTCATGAAAAAAACCCAAACTGCACAGGAAGTACTTCAAAAAAATCAACAACTGAAATCTCATCTTAATAAATTTTTGCACATCAAAAGAAATCACCAATGGAGTGAAAAGAAAACCCACAGAATGAAAAACAATTTATCCAACTGTCCTTCAGATAAAGGGCTTATATCTAGAACATATAAAGAATTGAAGTACAGCAGAAGAGAAACTATGCCTTCCTGTGAAGCAGGCCCTGCCATGCAGATCGGAAAAAGTCTCAGCCAGAAGAGAAACCCTGCCTTCCCATGAGCCAGCTGGTGCGTGGGTTAAAAAACCAGAAGAGCATTCTCCGCTTCCCGCTTCTGACTTGGAGGACTCAGGGTGAGATGATAGTAACTAAGGGGAGGGGAATAGCTTGATACTTGTATTGTTTGGTTGACTCTGCAGGCCTGGGGCTGGTGATCTGGGCATCTACTTGGAGGATGACCATGTGCATTGTGTTAACTGTGGGGGATTTCTTCCTGTCTTGTTTTTGAAATCCAATATTTTATAAATGTTTTGTTTTATCCCTGCATCTGGTAACATAAGCAACTATTTTGAAGATATCAATGTGCAGTATTGTTCTGACTATTTTGTTTTGTTCTGATTTATTGTTCTGTTTTATTCAATGTCACATTTTGGTTTTATTCTGTTTTGTTTTGTTTGATTTTTCTGTGTCTGATGGTAAGGACAACTGTTGTGGAGATAGCAAGATATATTACGGTAGGCATTATTGATTTCCTATTATCCTGCTTTGAAGTTCTGCATCACTTTCACTGCTTTGTTCAATTGGTTTTATTGTTTTGTTTTGTTGGATTTTATTCTCTTTAAAATAAAATAAAATAAAATAAATTGAAAAACATCAGACCCCAAAATTCAAAGACCCAATCCAAAAATGGGTATCTGAGATGAATGTGCACTGCTCAGATGAAGAAGTACAAATAGCAAATAAATATGTGAAAAAATAGTCAATATCACTGGTTATTTGAGAAATACAAATTAAAACAACACTGAGATTCCATATCACCCCGGAAAGAATGGCTATTATCAAAAAAATCAACTGATAACAAATGCTGGTAGGGCTGTGAGGAAAAAGGAACCCTTTTCCACTGTTAGTGGGAGTTTAGACTGATGCAACCACTGTGGAAATCAATGTGGGGATTCCTCAAAAAAGCTAAGATTAGAGGTCCCATTTGACCCAGCTATTCACTTTCTCGGCATTTTCCAAGGACAAAGCATCATACCACAACAATATATGTGCACCCATGTTTATAAAAGCACAATTTGTAATAACTAAGTCTTAGAAACAGCCCAGGTACCTATCAACCTAAGAGTGGATGAAAAAGCTGTGTTTTTTTAATATAATGGAGTACTATTCAGTCATAAAAAAGGATAAACTAGAGACTTTTACAGGTAAATGGATGCAACTCAAGACCATACTCATAAGTGAAATTAATCAGACCTATATGTTTAAAAATCATATTGTCTCACTAATGTGAGAAATTGAACAAGTAAATAAAATCCAAAATGTACAATAGATATTGTGATTTGGGAAGAAACTGTTCAAAAGAAAAGACAAACTGTAATGGGGAAAGGGGAAACAAGAAAGGGAAAAAGAAAAAAATACATATATATGTTAGTTAATTATACAGCTAGCTTCTGTTTGTTCCTTGAAAAGAATGTTTTGTGCTAATATTGTTTAGACAAGATACCATGCCTATATCCTGTATTCTGAATAACTACTATGAACCACATGCAATGTGTCAGCTGTTGTAACTGTCCTACTAAACTGTTTTGAAATTCATTTTCATTGTTTATCTTCTTTTCTCTCTTTAAAAAGACTTCGTTCTCATTTTTATGACGTATCTCTTTGTTCTTTTATTCACTTAGACATCAAGTGCTACACCTGAGCGATACCACGCAGGACAGATGTGACTGCAGCCTCACTCCATGCAAAGGGCACACAACTGAAATTAACGGAAGCTTTTCCATTTATTTTTTCCTTCCACCTTTTTATCCTGTGCTTGAACTGTTAGGTCCTTTCATCTTTGTTGCCTCAAGAAGGGTGTGATCAGGAAGCAGAGGAATGCGTGTTCTTTTGAGTTTCAAAAGTCTAGTTCCTTAGGGAGCTGGAAAGGATTTGCGGTGCAGATCAAAGACTTGAGAGTCCTCTGATGAGGAAAAGTGACTCCTGTCTAGGAAATAGTTCCCCTGGCTATGGGGAGGAAAGAAAGAACTAATATTTTAAAGGACTCAGAGGAAGGAGTCTGGGTCCACCTGGGCAAAGTTTCTGGGAGGAGCAAAACTCCAATTACTCTGGTAAACCATTCCTCACAGCCTGGGATTGGAAATTATTGCTTGGTATGTCCGGTCACATGCAACATGGCTAATATTTGCAGCCCTCAGAAGTCAAATGCTAAAACCTAAGCCCCAAGGCAATGGTAGTAAGAGGCGGAGACTCTTTAGGACTTGAGGACTATACCCTCATGAATGAGATTAGTGTCTTTTGGCTGAAGAGAACCTGTTGACCTCTTCTGCCTTATGCCAACACTGCAAGAAGGTATCATATTTGAAGAACTGGACCCTGAATTTATTGGTGTCTTGATCTTGAACTCCCCAGCCTCAGGAACTCTAAGGGATACATTTCTATTGTTTATGAATTACTAAGTCTAAGATTTGTTATAACAGCTCAAACAGACTAAGATAGCCCCCACCACATTTAGCAGCAACACGAATAAGAGGAGGAACTGAAAGTTGACTGAGACTAATGTTGATCAGGCTTATTCTTCTCTGTTCCTGATGTTTTTATCCTTGTGGAGGGAACTTGGCCAGAGTGACAATTTTGGCCTCTCTGTCTCTTCACCAGACAGTGATTTACCTATCTAGTGAGTTTGGAATTAAAAAAAAAAAAAAACAAGTCATGAAAAAGAATGGTCATGTACTATTATGAGAATATTTTAAAAATATATTTACTTTTCTCTGTCTCACGCAAACATTGCCTGATTTTTTTTCCTGGCTTCTCTCATTTCTCGCCAGGATGATTGCAATACAGGCAATGCCTTTCTTCTTCTATGCCACACCTGTCCCCATCGAGCTACCTACCACACTTGTGCCAGAGTCCTCTTCTAAAGCATGAATTTGGTTCCATTGTGCCCCTTGCTCCTCTCCACAACTTGCTTAGTACTCTGCTACATGTGCCCTTGACCTTCTCCCCGGGCTTTTTTTCTCATCCCCAGCAGTCTCTCAGAACTACCGCTCTCTCTGTCTTGGAAGTTCTCCCTGCTTCCTTACCTGGACACAACCTTAAAGGCTCCGTTCACATTTTCACTCTTTCTGTGAAGATGCTCACACACACCGCCTCCCCCATGCCCGGGAAGGCCCATGTGTAGATGTCTCTCCTTCATTTTGGCAGAGCAGTCCAACTTCCCACTCCCAAGTGGTGGAACAGGAAAACCCCACCCCAAGACAGGTGCTGACCTCTGTACCCAGACACTCACTGGGTCACTGTATTTATCAACTAATTTATTTTCATCTGATGAACTCGGCTAGTGAGTCTTAAAGGTTTGATTTCTGTTCTGACCTTCTTTGTCCTTCCATTATCCACCTGGTAATGAAAACTGGAATTCTGATTAAAGCTAACACACTCAGCTTTAATCACCGCAGCTAGGTGAGCAACTCAGGTGGAGTAGGGAGGGAAATGGGAAGATAGAAAACTGGCTTGGATCATCTGTTGGGATTTTGTCTGTTGTTCTTTTGGGGTATTTTCATCAAAAATTCTGGAGGAAAAATAAAAAGAAGAAGAAATCTGAGAGGAGTCATGCTCTAAAATCCTACCCTGGCCCTCTATCTCTGCATACCTTTTAACGAAGTTTTTATTGCACTGTATTTGCAGTTAATTTGGATAGAACAATAGGAACATGTCACTCCTAACAGACTGTGGGTCTTTAAATCCGCATTCATGTATGATTTTTAAATCCCTGATGAAAGAGAAAGTCCATACTCTTCAATAAATGTTTACATAATAGAATAAAAACATTTATGGTTTTCAAAAATTGTTTTAACTGTTTCCTGCTTCTGGGGAGGAAAGACAAATTGAACGGGGGAAAAAAATGAGATGGGAGCGTAACTAAGCATGTCTGTACTATTTCCACTAGTGTGGGAACAATGTAATAGGTTTTGCTGAAGAAGGAAATGTATGCTACATAAATCTGGCCATAAAACTCACAGTACAATTAGAGTGAAAGGACTATAAAGCACATACTCATACATTGATTTGCTCAAGATCTTGAAGAAATCCAGTAGAATAATTTTGGTGTGAAAGGATAGGTAAAGCCGAAGAGCAAAATACAAGGTTAGTGCATTTCAAGGCAACAGCATTCAAACATCTGTTCTTATAGGTTAATTAATCATGGCACTGAAGAATTGATTTGTCACAAGAGAACTATGAATTGCCACAGTACTCTGAAAGTACAGAAATTACCCCATACAGAAGTAAGCCCACTGGAATTGCTTGGCAGTTTTGTTTCACAATGGAGAAATTCATCTTTCATCGGCAATGGGAGAAAAGAAAACAGGAAGACCAAAAGTTGAGCAGATAACAAAGTCACCTTATATGAATGGTTCAGGTTAGGGATTTCTCTGAGGTGGATTATGAAATGACATGAGTAGATCCTATTTCTGTGTGCAGAGTAGTTTTATCATTCAGGAATCCATGCATTTAATATAATGCTAGCTTTTTATTTTTGTTTGGTGATTACCACACAAAAATAAAAAGTGTCAAAGTAAATGTATGGATACCTTCTCTGAACTGTAAAAATCATCAATATATGCAAAATCTGAAAAAAGATGTAGGAATGCTTACATTTTTAGTGCATGTGTGTATCTTGTGTGTATAGTTTAATAGACTAAAGTTTATAGCATTTCAAGAATATGTCCAAACTACTTTACCTCACTCATCATGGAACTCTTACTAAAATCAGAGAAAATGAGAACTCTATGCTCTCAGTTTTACTAATATTGTTATGACTTTTTATTGGTTTTATATCTTCTTACTCTACGAGTACCATGTCCTCAATCAGTATTTCATCAATTTTAAGATGTCATAATTTCACAAGTCACTAACAGTGAAAGGGCACATTTAAAATATGATTTAACACCTAGAATTTTTCCATTGTATACCCCTTGAAGTAATTTTTTAAAAAGCTGAACATAGTTTTTATCATATGTATGCATATACAAAGAAAAATGAAATATAAACAAATTGTGCTCTCTAAACTGCAGTCCATTTGGAATTGAGCTCTTCAGAATCTTTGTTGAATCAGAGTTACCTTCCTCCATTTTTCCCAACTGCATTCTCTCTGCCATCAAGATGAAGCATTTTGTAAAGGAGAGCACAATTAAGGTCTTTGGAAGTTTCCTCCCAGCCTTTCACATTCATTCTCCAGATGAAGGCACTTTCTTGATCTTCTCAAAAGGTTTAATAGAAAATTCTTAGAGAGTAATCAGTCCTTTAAACTTTTTATGTAAAAAAAAAAGGCACTCTGAGTTACATCGGCTATCCTCAATCTTGGGATACTCCTGCCTCATCCTTCCAAGTAGCTGGTGGGGTTACAGGTGTCGACCACCATGTCTGCATCCCCATTTTAAGAGAAGTTTGCTCTGGAACTCTGTGTACAATCCTGTGAGAATCTGTAATGTGGGCCGTGGTGGTGAACCCATGGCAGATATGCCGCAGCAGGCACACACAGTCCTCTCTGTCACCTTGCAAGCCCAGTTACCCTAAGAGCCAAGCATCGTACATTCTGGTTTAATTGCAGAGTTGGCTCTTTGCAATAAGTGGGTTTTAGGTTGCAGTTTGGGCATTTGGTCTGTAAAAGTTTTGTCATCATTCATCTAGGGGCTGGAAAGATCAATAATCAGGGTATGGCCATGAATGAGGCCTGATCTATAGTCTCAGTAATTGAATCAGTTATTGTGCAAACTGAAAAAAAATAGTTGCATTCAACATTTTTACCAAGGTGTGGTCAGATTCACTACCATTACTGCTGATTTGGAATTCTTTTTCTTGCTAGAAATGCTAGAGCTGTCACAGATGTGATATTTCCCTTCTTGTTCCCCAGGGAGGGCCAGGTTTGAAGACAAAGAAAGTCTGAGGCCCATGCTGCTATTACAGATGTCAGGTTAAATATCCGGAGCAGTATCACTTGGTTGCACCGTCTTGGAGGGAATCTAGTTTTCCATCTGTTTTGCCATTGTCGAATATCCTGGACCAATTTTCTCTTCATTGAAAACATTTGTGCAGTAAAAATAGCAGTGGATTCTAGGAGAGTTGATGCAATTAGGTTTTTCACATTAACTCTCTGTACCTAGAGCCGGATCTGAAGTATTCTTCCTTTGGTGCTGGACTCGACCTACAAAACACTAGATGTGCCTCTAAGTAGTTTTTTTTTGTACTGGGAATCAAACTCATGACTTGGCACTTGCTGGGCAGGTGCTGTGCCACTGAGCTATATCCCCAGCCTAAGGCACAACATCTTAAAGTCAGTACGCACTTGTAAGTCCCTCTAGTTCAACCAATCTTTCAGTGGAAGTATCCTTCTAAAACATTCCTGACCAGTGCATGGACTCCAGCAAGAGAAAGAGATAGGCTTCTCGAGAACCTGCCCTGCTGGGTCTGAGCGGCTCCAACGAGAAGACAACTAGTCTGCCTTCCAGGGGATTGTGTGACCAGTGTGGACCCCAGGAAGAGAAACATGCACCCTCCTACACCTACTGGCGTGCGGGTTAAGAATCAAGGACAAAGCCCCACCCTGTAAAGCAACCTGCTGGTTCTGAGGTCTGGCTAAATTGATAGCAACTAAGGTCTGGCTAAATTGAAAACAACTAAGTGCTAGCATTGTTTCATTCATTTTGCAGGCCTGGGACCGGCAGCCTGAGCATCTCTTTAGAAGATGACAGTAGACAATGTAGCAAATATGGGGGATTCTCTTCTGTCTTGACTTTGAGGCCCAATATTATCCTCATTGTTTTGCTTTATTCTGATTAATTTTTTTTGCTTTATTTTATACTGTTTTTATTGGTTTTATTGTGTTTTGTTTTTGGTTTAATTTTACTATACCTGTTGGAAGGGTCAACTATTCTGAAAATAACAATATATACTACAGTAGCTATTGTTTTCATAGTATCTTTCTTTGAGGTTCTGTACCAGTTCTACTGCTTTGTTTTGATTGACTTTGTTTTGTTATGTTTTATTGGATTTTACTATCTTTAAAATAAAAATTAAAAAATTAAAAAATAAAACATTCCTGATCAATAGATAATCAAGATTTTACTTAAATATCCATATCAAAGAACTTACTGACTCCTGTAGCTTTTCTTTTTAAATTTGCCTAAAGATTTTTTTTTTAGATTTTACACCATTTCACCTAAATTATTCCTGTATTAACAAGAAACAACCTTGAACTAACTTCATGTGTATTTCTTTTCCTTACTAGGGAATGCCTCCCACTAGAGACTAGGGCAGGGCACGTGCCAGGCCCTTTTGGTGATTATCCCATAGTGTTTTAAATGTCAGCTAAGTGAGGCACATCGCGCCAGCTATGTGGAATTGTGTCTTGCACCCCTCCCAAATTCATATGCTGCAGTCCATTGCAAGCCAAGAAACTACCAGAAGCTAGGAGAGAGGTCAAGAACAGAGGCCCTGTTGATAGCTTGATCTTGGGCTTCTGGTCCGCTGAAATATCAGACAATAAATTTTTGTTGTCTACGCCACTCAATTTGCAGTATTTTGTTCTGAAGGTCCAAGCAAACCAGTAGAAAATTGGCCCTTTAATATCATGAAGATATTGGTAGTCATGGCCTTAGGTATCCTGAGTAACTAGAATCACTGGTGATTATTCTCTGCTCTTGTCCTATGGAGAGCAGCTGTCAGGATATCTGAGATTCTTGTCATGCAGAGTAAGCTCACTTCCCAGGAGGAGCCACATGGCCAATCTGTGTTTGTAGTAAAAACAAACCTCCAAACAGCACCCTATGTAACAAGGTGGTCCATTTGGATAAAGACCAGGCTTGCTATAATCAGAGGCAATACATTACACATTAGAATCACTTGGAGAGATTTTTTAATTCACCTAGTGTAATGGTTGATACATTTCATCAACTTAAGAAATTTAGAAGTTTAAGTGACTCAGCAGGGGACCAGGGTCCTTACTTTGTAAACATCCTGAGCCTGTGCAAGAGGAGGGCAGGGAGAAGCTGTAAGTGCTACACCTGCCCTGGAGGGTGGTAGCCTGCCTACAATATAAGGGAGAAAAAGAGGCTTGCTCTTCCCCCTTTTGCTCTTCTTGCTTTTGCTGCCTTCTGCTGCCATGAATAGTTGCCCCTGTGTCATGCCACCCTGCCTTGGAGCCAGCTGATTACGAACTGAAACCTCCACAAACTGTGAGCTAAATAAACCTTTCCTTCCTTAATTTCGGATGTCAGGTATTTTGTCCCAGCAATGACAGAAAAGTTACTAAGACACCTAGTCTAGCTAAACTCCAGGCTCATCAAATCTAAATCTTGAGAATAGAACCAGGTACCTGTGTCTTAGAGATTGCCACATGAATTTAGCATATTGTAAAGATTGAAAATCATTGATCTGCCCTATTCTGTGATCCAGGTAACTAAAACTTCTTGGGTGCATATGTCTTTATACCTTAAATTTGAAACTGAAGTCTCAACAATGCTTTCAATCAGTTACGTGCACACACATGTGTGTATGTGCACACACACACCCGCTGCTGTATGGTTTCCTTTGATAACATTCTTCTTTTTTACACATTTTAAGTCAGCCCCAAGTCCAATATTTTTATAACACCAGCTCACATTTACATAGAATTTACAACTTCAAGTTTGCTTTTCATGATAACCCTGTGAGATAGGACAAGCAGTTCTTCTGTTTTATGCATAAAAAACTGAGGTGCAGATACATGAAGTGACTCCAAAGCCACATAAAAGTGAACACCCTTCCTCCTTGGAAGACTGGAAGACCTATATCCTGGGGACTCCCTCAGTCAGGCCAGGACAGATGGGTAACCTGTTTCAGCAAGGAGTTAAGCCAAGTCCTGTTTCCCTGATGTAAAGACCATAGAGCTTTCTAACATAACCACTCCTTTTGCAGAGAGAGAGCAAGATTTTCTTAAGTCCCCAGGACCCCTGATGTTTCCTTCCACTCTCACTGAAATAGAGGAGCATCCAAGGCACAAAGCTCCAGGAAGTTGCATCAGCAATGAGGTTTGTTTCATTGGTTTAGTTGTGTTATAGTTTCGGTTTATTATCTTTAAATTAGCATATAGAAAAATTGACTCTGAAGGTATATACAGATCTGTACATTGTAACACAAGTGGTACATTTGACCTCCACTGTAATCAGGATTTCCTAAGCAGAATAGTGTTATCACCCCTAAAAGCTCATTCCTGCTGTCTTTCTATAGACATACCTGCCCCACCACTCCTCAATCACTGCTATGTGCAACATACTGTAGTTTTGTCTTTCTTAGAATATCATATAAATGATTATGCAGTGTGTGACCTTTAGACTGGCATCTTTCACGTGACATTATGCCTTTGTGATTCACTCAAGTTGCCATGTGTTTTAGCAGTTTGTTTTTATTACTGAGTTGTAATCCATGTTATGGATGTACCACAGTTGGGCTAGTCATTTATCCACCAAAAGTCATTTAGATTGTTTCTGGATTTTGATAATTGTATTAGTCAGATTTCTCATGACTGGCACAAGATACCTATCACCCACAACTTAAAGGAGGAGAGATGTAATTTGGCTCAGGGCTTCCAGGGTACAATCTGTGGTCTTCTGGCTTTGAAACAGAAACATCAAGGGCATGGCAAAACTGCTCACTTCATGGTGACTGAGAAGTAGAGTAGGGTAAGTTTCAGAGAGGAAGGTATTAAGAGACCAGACTTGGTACCTATAGTCACATTTCTATGACCTAGTTAGACCCAGAAATGTGCTTTAATAACCCCATGGGTGACTCTCAATTCAGTCAAGTTGACAATTAAGCTTAACTGTCACAATAATTACAGATAGAACTTCTATAAATATCTGTCTGTTGGTTATTTGAATGTGTTTATTTTTCTAGGTGAAATACTAGAAGTAGCATTGCTTGATTATGTGTTATGCTAGTTCTATTGATGCCATTACAAACTAACACAAACTTATTTAGGCAGCACACTTTTATTATCTCATAGTTCTGTAGGTCAGGTAGCCAACGTTAAGTTAAACCCAAGAACCAGGAGGGCCACATTCCTTTCTGGAAGTTCATAGGGTAAATGTGTTTCGATTATTGGCAGAGGTCAATTCCATGCAGTTATAGATCCTGCCTTGTGGCTCCCTTCTTCTGTCTTCAAAAACAGCAATTACAGTTGAGTGCCTTTCACATACATCTCCCTCTAACTCTTATTTCATCCTCTAATCCTTCTGTTGTTATAATTCTCATGACTCAGTGAAAAGGTTACCTGCTTTAAATGTGCTTAGATTGGACCTGCCCAGGATAATTTCGCCATTTCAAAATCCATACCCATAATCACACCTACAAAAGCCCTGTTACCTTTGAAGGTAACATTTATGCAAGATCCTGAGACTGGGCCTGAAAATCTCGGGGGAAACCTGCCTACTACTTTTCAAGAAACTTCCAATCTGCTTTCTTAGAATGGCTATAACATTTTCATATCCATCAGTAGTATATGAGAGTTTCATCTGCTCCATGATCTTGTCAGCCTTTGGTATTAACGATACTCTTTATTTTAGCCATTCTTATAAGTAAAGCAGTGGTAGTTAATTATGATTTACACTTACATTCTCCTTATGGCTAAAGATGTTGAGCATTTTACCTGCTAATTTTCCATGTGTATGTACTTTTTGGTGAAATGCCTTATTGTCCTTTTTAAATTGAGCTGTTTTCTTGCTGCTGAGTTTAAGTGTTCTTTATTATGGATACAAGTCCTTTATGAGGTATGTGATTTTACAACATTTTCTTGACTAAGTCCAATTTTTCCACACTTCACCTGGATACTATTTGCACACATAATTTCCCCCAGCACATTGGCTTCTGTTTAGCTTGGCCTGCACCACAGAGTAATTTAATTTTGGTTTCTAAAATCTGATGATGGCTCTTCCTCCTCCTACTTGTGATAGATCCAGGCTATCTACAAATCCATTCCTATGTACCTCTTAGAGAATACAGTTCTCACCAGATCTTAAAGGGAAACACTGATGCCTAAACACATGGTGTCTACCACTTCTTTTACTCCGAAGTCCCTATAGTCCAACAAACATTGTGTGAGTGTAGATATAGCCTCCTTGATAGGACAGTTAGGGAACTCAATTGACAAGAAGTTAAGTGAGTTGAGAGGAATTTTGAGAACATTGCAGAGTGGTTTGGAAGCATGCAGAGAGACTTTTCATATTATGGAATCATTACAGATTTATATATATCAAATTTTCTTGGAACAGTATGATTTCTGAAATGTAAGGATACTGACTGATTCTGAGAGCAAAAATGCTGAAAATTAGGCAGACAGTGGAAATTTTACTGCAACTCTTCTGGAAATTCTTGTCTATGTCTGTATAATAAGGCAACAATCTGGACCTGTCTTGAGAATTATCTTCAAAAATCTAAAGTCGACAAGAGCCATCCTAGAGAGTTTGAAAATCATAATTTCACCTCTACCAAGTAGGCCAAGTCATCAGTCAGAAACCTGGCAGGAAACAGAATCTACCACAAATAGTTCTAATGAGAGTGTGATAGGTGATGGGGGTCCTGGAAACAAACAGATGATGTGGAAGCATCTGATGTAGCAGGAGTTAGAAGCTATTTCTGCTTTTAGGACTGAGGGATAGGGCAGCGTGTCACTGGAAGCCATGGAGAACTAAACTGTGGAGGAGAAGGCACCAAGCCAAAGTTGGAGGTATAGACAGATGCAGCTACTACCTGAGCATGGCATCAAATCAAGAAGGGACATAAACGTAAGGGACTATTCTAAGCTTACTCTCTCCCTTCTTCTCCTATCCTCTGCTTTGGGTGCTTCCCAAAGTCTCACAGCATGTAATGTGGTCCCAGAGCTCTCTTTTTTTTCCAAAATACAAAGATGATCATAGATCGAACCGATATGGTATATGGGGAGTGAGCAGCACCAAGAGTGATCCAGTGGTTCCTGATTTATGTGCCAGAGGAGATCTGCTACCTGAGTATGAATGAATCAACAAATCATTCATCCCTGAGTACTGCCCACCTCTGAGGTACAGGTGTTTTCAGAGATGAGATATACATAGTCCTTATCCTCACAGCTCTTGCAACCCAGCGCAAGAGGCAGACAAGTGGGTGGACTCAGCAGAGGGGAGTAAGAGAGTGGCAGATGTGTGTAATGGAGATCCCTAACCCAGAAATGAGATATCAGAGAGGGCTTCCTGGAAAATGTTATTCTCAAACTGAAATGTAATTAATTAGTAAGTATGAGCTAAGCCTGTGTGAAAGTGGAAAGGTAGGGAGCTTCCTAAGTAATGTCAGGACAATGAGAGCATGATACTGTGAGGTTTGGTAGAATCTGAGCATCTGTTTGGGAGAACAGTGGGGTGCAGACAGTGAGAATGCCCTACATAAGTCTAGAGAAGAGAACATGCTTAGATCCCAAATGGACTTACAAGCTAGGACATTATTCTGAGAAAAAGAATAAGGTAAGGAAAGGCAGGCAGTTAACGTCATAGGTCAGTTTCACTGTGTTGTGGGATAAGAAGACTGCTAGTAAAGCAGTACTTCCTGGTATGCTTGGCGGTAGTGTTTCAGTAGAGATGAGCACTTGAATCAACACACTATACAAAGAAGGTCTACCCTCACCCATGTGAGATAGCATCATCCAATCTATTGTGGGCCCAGTAAAACAAAAAGGCAGAACAAGAGCCAATTCTTTTTCTCCTCCTGAGCTGAGACACAGATCATCTCTTGCCTCAGGGCATCAGAACTACCGGTTCTTGGAACTTCAGTCTGCTCACTGTCTACAATAGCATAGTGAGGTAGGCAGGCAGCTCTGATTAAACCCACCAAAGAGTTCTCAGACCATTTAGCTTGAACTGAGTGTTACACCTTTAGCCCTTCTCATCCTCAGGATTTCAGACACATTCAGTTACACAACAATTTCCTGGATCTCCAGATCACAGGCCACATGCTGTGGGACTTCTTGGCCTCCATAATTGGTCTTATATGAGATAATACCCAAACTAAATCCTCTGTTATCTACCCATATATATATATAGATGAACACATAGACATACATGTAAATATAGACATGGATATTGTATTGATTAGAGCTTGCTAGAGGAATGGAATTGAATATGTAATTATCCAAGGGGATTTTAGGCTTTCACGGGCAGGAGAGGTCACAATGCCAGTCTGTGCACCAAAGAACCAGAAAATCCAGTAGCTTCTCAGTCCAAGAAGCTAGAAGCCACAGAACATGAGGGATCAAGGATGTAGCACCAGACTGAGATCAAAGACCTGAAAGTTCCCTGGAAAGGCACTGGTGCGAGTCTGCACTGGAAAGGCAGAAGAAAATGGAGGCCGATGTCCATAGGTGATGGAAGCAAATGATGCACCCAGTCAAACAGAATGAGCTCTTCAAACCTTGTGTCAACTTCCTTCTTCTTTTCCTTTTATTCCATCCAGGCTACAAGTCTATTGGTTGGTGCCACCCATAACTTGGTGGTCTTGCCTCCACAATTTGCTGGCCTGCATGCCAGTCATCTCTGGAAACACCCCCACAGACACCTAGAACTGTGCTTTGCCAATCTTCTAGGTGTTTCCTAATCCAGTCAAGCTGATGTATTAGAGTGAATAATCACAAATATATAAGACGTAAGCATAGTACTCATTCCATTTTTCAGGAAAATCCTTATTGATACACGATGACATTAGAGTTGTTTTTAGTATTTCCCCTAGATATGGAGGATGGATTGGCAAGGAAAAAGGAGGGGAGGACTTTTCACAGACTGGCCTCCTTCCTGGATGTAACACCCTGGCCAAATGTCTCCTCCTTCCTAAATCTCAGGTCCCTCACCTGTAGAACAAAAATTAGTCAGAGCTGCCTGCCTACCTCACTATGCTATTGCAGACAGTGAGCAGACATAAATAGGCTCTGGCAACTATAAAGCATAGTCACAGTTCCAAATGATGCTGTGATGAAAAGAAAATGTGGCTGACATTGTTCTATTTTCCAAAGAAATCTGGGTAGCTCTCTCTGATCCATTTCTCAAAGCCGGCTGAGGAAATGGAAAATGAAGCATATCAGAGCCAGTGCCCAGAAAGAAGTGTGTCCATTATGTTGTCTTGGAAATGGAGAGCCTGTCCTCTCATCTGTGTGGCACAGGATGGCTGTCCAATAAGTACAAATTGATGAATGGCTGAGTGCAGCTTTGCCTTGTTTTGTTTTCATTTTTGCAAACTCTCTTATGACCACAGAGGGGAAAACTAAATTAATGCCATATGCCTATAAAATCCTTCTGACAGCTTTTATTGTAATGGAGGATGACAATCGTTATCAGAGCAGAAGAAACATGCTGGAGTGGAAGTAAATACCAAACACCTTTTGGGAAACAAGGAACCTCCTGTGACCTTTGCAGCTGTCCAGCTCCCTAAAGTAAGGCAGCCAGGTCTAATGACAGCCTCACCAGGATTCCTCTTTCTCTCAAGAGTGTGCCTTCTCCCTCTCCCTGGGCTGTGCCAAATTTTAAATGTCACCGTAATCACATTTTCCCCCAGGATAACATGAAATATTATTGGAGCTTAATGGGGATGAACAAATGATTGAGTTCAGTTGTTGGTAATGCATTATCTTAGAGAAATTAGATCTAGTCCACAAGCTGCAAAGCCTCTGAATTTTGTTAACACAAATAAGAACTAAAGTTGCAAAAGCTATCATTTCTGAGTTCCTATAATGAACCATATCCTTCTGCAAGTACTTTACAGCTATCATTTAATCCTCTCAACTCAAGGTGGGTATAATCATCCCAATTTAGCACATCAATCGATATAAATTCATTAACTTCCACAAAATCACCTGACTTGTGGATATGTGAATATTTCCCACTCACAGATATGGCCTTGGTAAAGTTTTTTTTATCTTCAGAATGCAAATAACAGCATCTCATTGATAAGATTGTGAATGCTGCATTAAGTAACGTATGTACTGTATAGTGATTTAATGAAGTTCCTGCTATATAGTAATACTTAGTGTATTACAGCTTCCTAGAGACCCCATAGGAGATACACAGATATTTAGATTAAGCATACAAAGATATTTGTTGGGAGCTGGGGATATAGCTCATTGGCAGAGCGCCTCCCTGGCAAGTGCAAGGTTGTGAGTTCAATTCCCAGTACCGAAAAAAGAAAAGAAAAAAAGAAAGATATTTGTTGAAAGGAATGGGTCACATGATTAAGGAAGCTAAGTCCCATGATCTGCCATCTGCAAGTTGGAAAGCCAGGCAGGCCAGTGGTGTAGTTTCTGTAATTGAGTCTGAAGACCTGACAACTAGGAGCATCAAATTCCAGCCCCACTCCATCCGTGCAGGGCAGCACTGATGTTCCAACTCTGAAAGAATAGGGCAGACAGAAAGAACTCTTTCCTACTCTTTCTGTTCAGGCCTTTATTCAATTGGATCAGCCCCACCCCGATAGTGGGGAAGCTGTCTGCTTTACTCAGCCAGAATCACACTCACAGACACACCCCAAAATAATGCATCACAAAATATCTGGTCACTCTGTGGCCCAGTCAATTCGACTAGTAAAGTTAATCAGTAAACGGTGCTTTGTTAACTATATTTTTCTTAATTTTATTATTGTAGACATGGTGGTCTATATCTGTCTAGCATTTCCAAACTGCCTCAAAACCAAAGCTCATCATCAGTGTAATGATACTGAAGTTGAACACACACAGAAGTTCTTCTTCTTTTAGGACATTTTTCAACATTTTGCTCATTTAATTCATAGCAAGAATTGTAACTACTGAACTATTTTTTCCTCAAACTCTTGGGAAAAGGTGAGAATGCACATTAGTAATTCAGAGATAAGGGAATGCTACATATGGACCCCTAGAAGGATGATAATAATAACAGTTCATCCCTAAAAGGCCCAATTAGCAACTGCTTCCTATCCTTCTAGGATATATCTGTAAGTGTATGGAACAAAAGCAAAGCTTAGACCATGACCCGAAGGTATATCATTAGACTCTCTCATACCAAACTAACAGGAAAAATAGAATTCCAATTTGCTAAAAAGGCAAAAAAAGATCTATGGATGTGTGCATATACACACACAGATACATGCATCAATCTCACGCTTTTACTCTCATGTACTGAGGTGCCCACTTCCTACCCATCACTTTTATGTTTGATGAAGTCAGAAAGAGCTGGGCTTGAAATACAGCCCTGCCACATACCACCCATGTTATCTTGCAGCAAATATTCATTTTTTGTGCCTTTTCCACTGGGCACAAAGCCAATTCAAAATACTGATGAAGGTTAAGGAAAGTACCCAGCTCTATGTCTAACACCTAATAAGGGTTCCACACATAGGAGTCTCCTTTCCATCCTCCAACCCCTACTTTGATAAAAGAAAAACAAAGCTGTCCTTAAATAGTTCCTGTTTGGGGATGGCTGAAAGATGGCACTCATTCTTCGTATAAGATGATAGCTGGAATGAAAGGACCATAAGAACTATCAAAACCACTGGTTGTCAGTATACTGAGCTATTTAAAAATAAGGCCTACCAGAAGACAAATTCTAGCATGATTTTAGAAGACACACCCCCTGAAAATGAGCTCTGTTGCATCTTCTGCTCAAAAAGTTCTTGTTTTTTAGGGAAATGGAGTGGTGTAGGGGAAGAGGAAATAAATTCAGGTGAGATTACTGGTCATTGACACATTCTCTAAGTTGAGGTTCTGCTACCTTTTTGCAATCACTTGCTTACAACCCTCTCCAAAAGATTGCTGACACTGAAACATAGATGAATTTCTGGCTAGCAATGTGAATTAAACAAGTTGTTTGAGGAAAACTTGCCTTTTACATAGTGAGTAATATGAACAAGAATTTTCAATATAAAAACAATGTGTGGAAAGAAAACCTGTAGCTATATTTCAAGCTAACATAAGTACGGGAAAATAAATTTTAGAGCTTAATAGCTTTATTATATTAATACTTTAAAAATCATCAAATTAGAAGAAACCTGGGTGACTTTGTAGAAAATCAAAGTATTCGGCATTGTAAAAGAATAGGTATGTAAGGAAAATATGTCCTTACTGAAATCCAAATTAGGAAAATACATAATGTCCCAGATTTTAAAGGATGTCTGATGTTTAGATCAAAGGAACACAGAGGTGTTACAAGGAGGCCAATTTAGGGATTAAAAAATAAATTCCTGGCTTAAAGAAAAGGAAATAAAATGACAAGATCATTTTATGGGTGTTGGAGTTCATGGTATTTTGGAGGCAAAATATCTGAAGAAAAATTCACAAAGTTCTTGTGATTTTGCCTATCAGTTAACAGTTTTTTCAGGGCCAGTTTGTCATGAAGATTAAAATACAAATGATTGTACTGAGAGGTAAGTCCCCAGTAAATATCTCTTTCCTTTCTCTTTCTGCCCATTTCTTCCTCCTCCCTCCACTTCACAGCTCCCTCCTCCTTTTTGCAGAATGCAAAAAGCAAAAGTAAGCCAAGAAATATTCAAAATTACCTTAGAGACCCTAAATAAAAAATCTTATTCCTCAAATCAAAAGAGACAAAAAAAAAAAAAAAACCCACAAAAGGTATTTTCTCATGGGAGCCTTAGACACTGGACTAAAGAATACACTGACGTCTGGAGTTGCCACATGCAGATTGAATATTTTGCGAATTTGTCCTGGGTCTTGGTGAAGTAGAATCTGCCTCTCTAGGGAAGCGTATTGCTGTACTTAATACACAGCGAATGGTGAGCATTCCTTCCAGCTTGTGCACAGAAGTAGGCAGCACCGTCACTCACGGGGAGGATGACATGAGAAAGGAGACCAGATGAGCAGGAGATCCGTGCACATGCACAAAGCCTGCCGGAATGTGACTTACTATATTAGAGGTGATCAAGCCTCAGGAGGAACCAAATGAACTCTATTATGCTGTTAGGAATATGCAGAGCTAAGTATACGCTGAACTGCTTTCCTCCCTTGGTTCTTGCCAAAAGGAACTGATGTACTGCACTGCTTATTATTATTATTATTATTTTTAACTCCTAGGCTCTATGGAACCCATTCTTAGAATGCCAGAGATCATGACAAGTTGCAGACCTTGTGAGCCAACCCAAACCTGGCTGGTTTCAGAGATGGATGAAATACCATCCCCCTGAATGGATTCGGGAAACGCATGGTTGTACCACTGACAAATCTCCCTCCCAAGACTGTGAGGCTGTGATGAGAACACATTCAAGTTTCCTCCAGGGGAAGCTGCTAAGAACCCAGAGGGAGGAGGGAAGGAGTGTCTGGAGAACAGGATACCTACAAGGGAAAGAAGTCCCTGCGTTCTGGAATTGTCCATTGGGATTTAGAGGGACACAGAATGAAAACACGCAGAGGATGTCTCTTTCCTAACTGTCTTTAGGGCAGATGGACATAGGAATTAAAGATCTTTGTTCTGACAAAGTAGCCCTGAAGGATTAAATCATGGCGACCTCAATATTAAGCGTGCCAGATGCTGTGCTGATCTCCACACACACTATCTCAATCTTCACGGTATCCCAGGATTAGCACTATTTTCATCTCCATTTTGCATGTCAGGAAACTGAGGCTTTGAGGCTATGCAACTATAAGACTCAACAACAGTGAGTGTTGAAACCAAAACTAGACATTGCCTCTCCATGGAAAGTACTCTACTGTTTGGCAAGATGTTTAGCATACCAAAGCATTCAGTAAATAGTAACACTTAACTTCTGTTGATGAGGCATAATAAGGTCAGCAGTGGATTAATAGAGACCTGGTACTCACCAGCTGTGTGACTTTGGGTAAGCTATCATGAAGTCTTTAGGTCACATCGTCCTTGTCTAAAAAGTTTAGATGACACACTCTCTGGGTAACAGGACATGATGAATCAGTCATCTTTTAAAATAAGTGAGCCAACTTTTAAAATAAGTCGTGTGTCAAGTCTAAACCCGAGCCCCCAATGTAACGGACTGACCCAAGCTCCAGCTGTCTGACTGCTCCTTTCTCTCAAGTGCAAAGAGGCACAGGAGCTGAAGAGACCCACATATCGTCCTCTCCAGGGCATACTGTGGCTTGTCTGGAGAGGACACTGCCGTTCACAGATGGACCCTGAGTCACAATGGCTTTTCCATTCTCAGCAACCAGATGATGCCATTTGTCTCAGTCAAAAAACACTGCAGCCACTCCTGACTTTACGGGACCACACAACAGATTTCTTTCTCAGCTTAGTCTGATGGCTTTTTCCTGGCACTTGAAATGAAGAGACATTTTCCATCAAAATGACCACATAATGACAGAAGAAAAAAGCTGTTAAAATGTGCTGAGAGCAAAGCCATGATCTTGAGTGTTTTCAGACATTCCTTTTCTTTCCTTCAAAAAGAATCCTATTTTCTCCCCCTTTATAGCCATTAAACCAGAATGCTTGGTCAGAATTCACTGGACTGTAGAACTGGTTGCTTTTATATCCATTCTTACCCTATCCTGACCTTAACCATTTTTTCATCCTTTTCTCAGACACCATCTGCTTCCAGACCTGTTCATTCTTCTCATCTACCCAGACTCTGTTACAATTGTTTCCTCCAGGGACACATCCTGAGTCCTTCAGGAAGACATTGGCCCCTTAAGAATGATTGATGCTGGAAGCCAAAGTTCATGATTTCTCCCTTTTGTATTCTCAGCACCTACTAGAATGCTTGATCAAGATAGCTATCAAATATGTGTTGGGCAAACAAATGTTGAAAGGTTGCCTTAAAATATCAAGGAAAACATTAAGTAATAGGAAAAAATGCGAAGTAAGTTATGAGAATGTATATTTTTAATAAAGGTTATTGGGAAGCCTACAGTCAGACAGTAATAATGCTGATGACCATTTTTATTCTTTAGACTTCATGAATATATGTCTCGAACAAATATTGTTTACTTAGAAACCAAAGACAGTCTCTCTGGGAGAGAAAAAGATGGATTTTCTGAAAACCCAAACACATTTGCATCATGAACTAACTCTGAGCCTTAACCTAGATCCTACAAATGGGTGAAGAGATCAGCCCTCCCATCAACAAGCATTTGGAGAAACAGACTGACGACCATCACTGCCCTAGATCTGAGACAGCGAGCCAGACCATGGTTAAGTTACATGCCCCAGTTGGAAGAATGAAGGTGCATTATAAAGTAATTCTTGTTTAAAATAAATCTATACAAAGAATGAAATTCAGAGCATTACTTTTCTGGCATTGAGCAATTCTGTGGCCCTATTCAGACAACACTGTTTCTTAAAGAACAGATAACAGAAAAACTACGAGAACGTTATATACGTTCAACTTTGGCAGGGTGGCTCAGTAGAAAGCATGACCATCAATTCAATTAAGCCTAGGTTAGAATCTTAGTTTCCCCCTTTAAGAGCTGTTTGACCTTGGTCATGCAGCATGCTCCTGTCTAGAACAGTAGAGAAAATAACATTTATCATATATTGCTGGAATTGTAAATATTATACTTCTTCCCTCCAAGCAACTAGACCACTGGAGGAAAAGAACTGACAGACAATGCTGTAGCTCAAATTATCGATGTTCTCAAGGCTCATGTATTAAACGCTGGTTAGTAGCCTATGGCACTGTTGGAAGGTGTTGGAACCATTACAAGGTGAGGCCTAGTGAAGAAAGTTAGACCACTGGTGGTGTGTCTTTTAAGGAGATATTGGAACTCCTGCCCCTTTCTCTTCCCTCACTTCCTGGGCACCATAAGGAGAGCAACTTGTTTAACTATGCACTCCCACCCTGAAGCATTGTTGTACCCCAGGCCCAAAAACAGAGGTGCTAACTCCTTATGGATTATGAGCCAAAATGTACCTTCCTTCCTTTAAGTTTATTAACTCTGGTGTTTTGGCACAACCAGAAACTTGACTAAAATATGGAAACTTCCTTAAATGGAAAGCTGTTGGCCACATTTCCAACTAGGGAAGTTTAGTCAGGATAAATTCATTTTAGAAAGTTATCACACGTGTAGGAGTCCGCAAAAGTTGAAATCTTCACTGAGTCCTTCATTGTCATTCCACAAATATTTATTGAGCACCTACTAATGTGATGAATACTGTTCTGAATTCTGAAGATATGGAGAAGGACAGGACAGACAATCTCTACCCTCAGATGACTCAAAAGCTGTCAAGAAAGAAATTCCTTCAAGATGCACAAGCAGGTGTGATGAGCATCTGGAAAGGGTGTCGGGGGGTGTGCAGGCACTTGTTTTCTGATCTACACTGTCAAGGACACCTGTATCTGTGAAGGGCCCATTGATGTTGCAAACCAATGTATAAATAAGAGTAAAATGGTAGATTTTATATTTCTTCCCAGCACTCAACCCCACATCCCCATTATGTGCCGAGGCTAAAGAGACAGAGATAGAGAAAAGAAAATACAAAGAGTCTACTCTCCTGAGCCCTCGAAATCCACAGAAGAACAAAATAAATTGTATATATGCCAAATAATATTATAAATGAAGGGCCTTGGAAAGAGAGCAGGAAGTGGTGGATCTGTTCCCAAAGAGAGATAGCAAGTGTGCCAAGGAGGAGATCCAGCATCACAGTGGGTGTGGAAGCTTTCAGGCTACCCCCTGAGCTTTTAGACAGTGGGTATAAGTGATGCCTGCAGCACCAGCTGGTATTGTTAGCAACTTGAGGCATTAATGTAATACAGTGATGCCCTCAGAAAATAAATAAAGCTGATAAAGAAATTAACGTGTCTAAAAATAAACGTATCATCTGCTGACTTGCTCACATCTCCTTCACATGATGAGGTTTACATGGAGCTAGAAAGAATGCAGCATTAACTGTAAACTATCTAAGTGATAGCTAAGGGAAAGGTCAGTGGCCCCTCCCCCAACATCATGGGCTAAGCAATGGGAGAGCTTCCTCTTGCTAGGTCCTTTCTAGTTTTCAAAGTATGTTCACATTCAAATTTAACTGGTTCTTCCCAGTAAGTCCTAAACACAAGGAGTATAGATCTTTTCACTCCATTGTACAGATGAGAAAGCTGAGACCCAAGAGGACTAGGTTATTTCTAGAATCATGGAGCTAGAGGGTAATGAAGGCAATATTAGAACTGTGTTTTGGTCTTCACAATGATGATCTTCTACAATTACACTGCAACCTCCCCTCCCAAAATAATGGAGGTGGTTGGATCTCGGGATTCAGGCAAAGGTCTGTAATTATCCACATCCAGAGTACATCACTGAAAAGGAGACACTAATTAAAGAGAGTTTCATACTAGCAACAAAGTCTGCCCACTGTAATCAACCCCTCAGGGTGTAGGCATGCACGTGTGTACACACACACACACACACACAGAGGAAAGATGCAACGGTAAGACAACAAAATGCCTCCAAAAGCTCCCAACACTTCCCAAAGCTGACCGATGGGGCATCAAGTTGGACAAAATCAAAAGCCATACAATCAGATTATTCAAAATGAACAAAGAGGGGATAAAAAATCTCCACCCAAAAAGGTGCTCAGCAAGCTCAAAAAAGATATAACTGAACATATAATGGACTTAAATAAACAAAATGAAGACATTAATAATAATAAATAAAAAGCTGGTTGAGTTAAATGCAGTGATCTTGTTCTACTATGCCAGGACAGTGCTTCTTAAACTATAACCTGCACATGAGACACCTGGGAGTCAAACCGCAGGATGGGACTCGTAAGCCTGCGCTGGGCCCTGAGATTCTGCGTGAGCATCCGGCTCTGTGATTCTGATGCCACTAGAGGGAAGGCACTCTTCATGAGGAAAGGTAAACACAGTCTGTATTTCTCCCAAGAAGTATTGCAAACGGTTCTGACAATGGATGAGCTTTCCTGCTTTTTGAAATACCAAGTCACTGTCCTCAACAACTTTTACCTAAGCAGTAATTATTTCTATTCAGGGTATCTAGGGTTGGGGAGGTCTTCTGATATAGTACATCCATGACAGCCTCTTCTTTTTTATCCTTCACTTCCAGACCTTTTCTAGGTCTGTCTCAGTCTTTGACTCTGAATCTGTCTAATATCATCAGTCTCATGCTTAACCACCAAACCATGTCTTTGAATTTACGAAGACAAGCTGAAAAGTTCTCCAACACAGCAATCAGTTCTTTGGTTTTCTGGATACCAAATGGACATCCAGCAATTTAGTGAACTTCTGGTGCTAGCTGCCCAGAGTTATGTCAGATTATAGATTAAGGGCTCAAGGCCAACACCAGCTTCATATACCAGTCACAAGTCTTAGTCTTCCCATACTTCTGACTGACTGATTAAAAATTCTGAGTCGTTACAGTCCTCTCCCCAGATTTAACAGTGTGCTCACAAAAGTGAGAAAAGTGCTTTACTTACTGTTACCAGGTTTAACAGGGGATGAAACTTAGGAAGTGCTAAATGGTAGTAATAAATTGAGCAAAGTCTGAGGACGGGGATGTTTAGTGTTCCCATCACCTTCCAGACATGCTGTCCTCCCAGCATCTGATATTCTTACCTTTCTGGAAGTTTTCCAAACCCTATTGTTTAGAAGTATTAAAGGAGGGCTCATTATATAGACATAGTTGACTAAATCATTGACCATTATGGTTGAACTTAGCCTCCAGTCCCTTTTCCTCTCTAAAAGCTGTACAGAGGCACCCAGCCACCTTTTATCTCATTAGCATACAAAATACTCACCACTCTGGAGATTCTAAGGAGTTTCAGAGCTTCAATTCAGGAACCAGTGATAAAGCCAAATATGTGTTTTTTATGCTACATGAGTGATTGTTCACATTTTGCATTCTCCATCATGTCCTGACTCCTGAACAATGGTGAACTCATCATGCTGCCTTTCTATGTAATCGACAATGACAACTCATCCTAATAAGTCACCAATCAATACCTACTCATTAAGTACTCCAATCTACTCAAGAGGCGCTGTGTTTTAAGAATAACCTCATATATATGAGGCACAAGTTGATTTGGGACAAGAACAACATGGCATCATGGATTAAAAGTAGAGACTATTGATGGGATTTGGGACACACTATTTCAACATGTACTACTTTGGAATACTGAAAATCACAAAGGCAGGAAGATCTCTTTGATTTTCCCTTTCCTTCTTCCCTAAATCAGGTCACAAGGCCTAAAAAGGCTATGGAAATCAATCTTGGTTGTCAACTGGAATCGCCTGAGAGTCACTTAGATTGGTAAAGCACACAGATGGGTGTTTCATAGTGGGTCACAAAAGCCTGACTTTGGGGATTATATCTCGTTCTCAGTCCCTTCCTCTCTGGTGCTCATTTCCTCTCCTTGTCTTTCCATGATGGTTCTTCCATGGAGCCAGCTGACCATGAAGTGAAACCTCTGAAGCCATGAGCCAAAATAAACACTTCCCTCCTTCAAGACATGTATGTGAGTATTTTGTTCTAGCAATAAAAAGGAAAATAGGAAATTGGTGTGAGGAAAATGAGGTTGTTGTTATGAATATACCTGCACATATAGTTCAGAAGAACTGGTTCCACACGAAGGATTTGAAAAAATTCAGAGAATCAGACTGGAGAAGCATAGAAGACTGTAAGCAGAACATAATGGGCAATTGTGGCCTGAGCTCAGAAGACCAAAATGCTACCAGGAATGTAGACAAAAGATTGTATTCATGGAAGTTCAAATGGAAATTAAAACTCTATTGGAAATTGGACTAGAGGCCATGCATGTTACATTCTGGAAAAAAAAAAAAAGAAGAAGAAGAAAGAAAAAGAAAAAGAAAAACTTGTCTGCTTTTCTCCATGCCCTAAAACTGTGTAAGGCTAATTTAAAAGGTGACAGACTAATTGATCTGGCAGAAGAAATTTCAACACAGCCCAACATTCAAGCTGTGGCATGGATACAGTTGGTGGCTTTTAATGAGAATCAGGAGCAAACATAAGAGCAGAAAGACTTGAAAAATTTTCCATTTGGTCAAAAAAATAAACACATGGTTCCCAGCCCCTTCAACCTGTATCAAGGAAGATGTAGTTTCTGAAGAAATTAGTGCCATTTAAAAGATACCAAATATTTTGAACTGGTTCAAGAAGAAAAATATCTTCAGGTTATCTCAGAAATCATCAAGACTCCAACTATTGCAAGACCAAGAGTGCAAAAGTGTCCTCTTTCATTTGAGAAGAGAGTCCTAGGGTCCCTACTCAAGGAAGGCCACCTAGGGAATTGGTTTCCTGGGATTCATTTCACTGTGCTCAGCTCAGTGAAGTCACTCAGAAGCCACTGCAGCGCCCATCCCAGAGGGTGCTGGCGACTCCTCAAGCTGGCAGCAGACTTTGGCAGTGTCTTCATAGTGCTCATTTTACAGGCCTGCAAAGTGCAAAGTGATGAGGGTAATGGAGGTTTCCACCCAGATTTCAAAGGAAGGACTAGGAGGCCAGGAAAATTGTACGACAGTGTCAGAGTCTCCTCCAGGTGCCCCTGAGAGGGAGATGCATGAAGCTTCAAGAGCGGGAGTAAAGCTGCAGTAAAGACCCACAGGAAGTGGAAGATGCCAGGAACATGAACCATCTGCCAGGAAAAACCATGGGCAATGAGCAGATCCAGCCTAAGAGAGAAACCTCCTGGGCTGCACTCAGTAAATTCATAGAGGTGTGGTCACCCAAGTCCTCTGGAACTCACATCTCAGCACCCCGTGTTCTAGATGCTGGATTGTAACTATAAGATTTATATTTGCGTCTGTTGGGCGTTGGTTTTCTTTTTGTTCGACTGCTTTCTATTCTCCCTATTCCTCCCTTTTAGCATGGAAATATTTTTGCTGTGAAACTGTATCTTGGGAATACATACTTTGCTTTTTGAATTTTACGTGAGTTGACAGTTAAGAATTTGTCTTGCATCTCAGAGGAGACTTTGAATTTGGACTTTTGAGCCATGCTGGACTTGCTGAGATTTTGGGGGAAGGGATTCGAGTATGTTTGGTTGTACATAGGTTATCTCATGTAAGGTGGGAATATGACTCTGTTATTGTTCGTATTTGGAGCTTATAGTTTAAGAAGATTTGTTTGGATGTCAAATCGACAGAGGGTAGAACATGATGACTGATCTTGATGGTCAATGTGAGTGGTTCAAGAGACACTTTGGGAGTTAGTAAAGCACACTACTGGTTGTGTTGGGTGAGTCATGCAGGTGGAACTTTGAGGACTCAATGTAGTTCCTAACCGCTTCATCCCTGGTTATCTTTCCCTGCTCTTGGCTTCCTGGATGCCTTCAGTCAAGCAGTTTTCCTCCATCCTACCTTCCCACCATGATGTTTTTTCCATGGAGCAAACCAACCATGGACTGAAATTTTTGAAACTGTGAGCCAAAACAATCCCTTTCTTCCTTTAAATTGTGGATGTGGGATATTTTCCTCCAGCAATGGAAAAATTAATACAAAGGCAATTTATGATACTGCCCTGAAGCAGCTCATGACCTTCATGACCTCCCTAACTCGAGAGGAAAGAGGTGTCTCACTTCCTAAAATGAAGGGATGAAGGGACAGAGTGAAGAATCTGAGCAAATGGACCACCTGTTTTCTCCAGTCTACTATCATTAGTTTATACCCCCTTTCTTCTATTGTATTTTTCCACATCTATCCACTCTTTAGGCCCATTGTGAAATATGCTCCAGTGTACCTTCTACTTTGGGTCTTTATTTCTTTATGAAGGCTTTTGTGTCACATAAAACTTATTAAATCGATTCACATGTTGACAAGTCCCTCTGGGCTCAATCTCCGCCTACTAAGTAACATCCTTCACCACAGACATCATGCTCCTGGCAGCACCACTAAATTAGATACAATTTACAATACATGAAAGTCCTATTTAGAATTCTCATCTCCCCTTCACTTAGAATTTTCTGTCTACCCCTGTACTAGCTATTTGTTGAACTTCCATTAACCTAGTTTGACTTCTTTTTTCTTTTTATGTCTTCACCATAGAGAATTGATCAGATGTTCTTTTGTGATCTTCTCTTGTATCCACTACTCCTCTATAGAATTTTTCTGACATTCTATTGTGACTAATTACTTGCCAATCTCTTTCCAACAATTATAGTCTCAGTTTCCTAAAGATATATATTGCTTTAGCTTTTGCCACCATATCTAGCAAATTGGAAGTACTCAATAATTGTTTGGTGAATGGATAAAAAATGAAGGATGAATGAATGGGCATTTTAAGACTAACCCCATCCAATGCTAGAATAGACTTGATGACAATTTTCTGAGGTTTGAAGTCTAAACCCACAGATGTTGAACAAATCAGTTGAATCTGCATAATGACATAAATAGCCAAGTCATAATAATGTTATGATGAAGAATATGTTTATGTTCCAGTGTGTTTCTAATAAATCCAGCCAACACTGGAATAAAAATCACATTCTCTTTGTTGAATTCTTAATATAATAATCCAGACCCTTACACTTGTGGAAAGCAAACTGAGATGTTTATGGCCCAGTGGCTCTTAAACCTGGCTGCATATTAAAATCACCTGGGAAGCTATTAAAACAATTAGACACCTCAGGCCCAATAAAGTTAAATAAGAACCTCTCAAGGGCTCCAGCAGGTGGTGTGAGTTAGAAACAAACTCTTCAGATAATTTCAATATTCAGGCAAGGTTGGGAATACTCTGTGGACCTTTTTCAGGAATGCTGTGTGGAAAGAAACACTCCATAGATTTAACTGGAAGTAAGAAAATGTGGTTTCCCTCAAAATAAAAGTGACAAATGGAAAGTTTTCTGCTTCTGGAAGAAGAGTGGGGCTGAGAAAAGAATGGAACCCAAGGTTATAGATTACACCAGAGTATCCAAGGTAGAAAAGTCATCCTGACTTCTAGAAATTCAGTCTGGGACAGTGTGGAGCATTGTGGCAAAGGGCACACCAGTCAGCTGAGTTAGGAGATGTCAATCTGTCTGATTTCCTTCTGACTCTTCCTTCAATATGGGAGATGTGTGATGCATAAATAGGTTACGACTGCTCCTAAACTAAGGATAAAGATGGTGAACTTCAAACAGTCTGAGTCTGATAAAAGAGCCTTCACTAGGCGTGCACATCAAAATCATGGGAGAATTTGAAATAAAACACTTCCGTAAGATACAATCCTGTTTTGATTGTTTGTTGTAACTTTCATGGGTGATTTCCAGGGCTCACTTCTAGTTAACTATATTTGCTTAAAATGAACAGCATCTGATATAAAATCGATTCACCAATTTTCCAAATGTAAATAGCAAATAAGAAAAATCAGGACCATCTTCTCAATACTCAGAATGTCTACTCTGGGGTAGGGTAGTTCATCATCAAAGGTATTTATTCCTAAAGAAACTAGAGTATTATTGAAGACCAGTGTGGCATAGGACTGAATCCATCTAGGACAGGGAGTGAAAACAGGCAATGTTCTGTTCGCAGTGCCAGCATCTGCTCCACATTTTGAACTGGAAAGCAAGAATTTCCCATTCAGGTCCATCAATTCCTTCTTTGGAATACTATGATGGCTGTGACAGAGCTGCCATTCCCAGGCCAATGAACTGGGTCAGCCATTTACAATTACTAAGATTAATTTGTAGAAATATTTAATAAAAAATCTTTCAAGGAAAATAAAAAAGAGACTTGGAGATGTTTGTGGATTGGAACATGGCGCCCACAACTAATATCCCATCCATACCAATGGCCATTTGCCATACAGTTTTAGGTCTACATCTGCTGCTGGTTAGCAAAAATTCCATTCACAGCTGTCCAGATGAATCAAATGTCCAGTTAGCATTTTTTGCCTAGTGACAAGACTCTGCCAAGAACAAAAATTTTAAAACAGAGAGCATAATGGAAGAGTTTTATTCATATTCTTGTTGAAAACAGTACACTAAATCTTCGAATGTTTTAGAAAAAATATAGGAAGTCTCAAAGTATTCCAAGAGTGTCCCCCCTCATGCAGTTAAGTTCAGAGAATTTTAATTCATTGTATGCATATTTTCCTGATGAAAAATCTCAGTCTATTCTTTTCTGTTCCTCGATTGTGGAAGACCATCGACTTCTTAAGTTTGCCATTTACTATAAATGAAAGATGGATGGACCCTTTATTATTAAAAACTGTCTCCTGTTTTCATTTTAACTTCCAAGGTGACAGCAAAATGAACTCTGCTTAACATACATATTTCCCTTAGTGGTGATAACCAGAATTTCTTTTATACTTATATATTTAGGTACATTAAATTACTATGCAAGACAACCAGGATTGTAGCTCCAAAGGACTCAGTAGGAAAGTCCAAGAAGGGATTAATGTTTCTCCCACTTTTTAAAATCTTTCCAAAGGATTTTCCATTTTATGCAAAATAGAATTGCTAAAATCAAGACCTACATAGCCTCTAGCTGTAGTTCAGGTTCAACCTGTGTATGTCTCCTGTGGGCCCTTATTCCCAGATACATTGACCTATTTCAGTTATCTCCCTCAGTGAGCCAATTTCCTTTCTACCTCAGGGCCTTAGCACAGGCTACATCTGCTAAATATTTTCCTACCTCTGTCCTTGAAAGCTTCACGTCCTCTGACAGCCCTTCCTCAGGCCTATCTATCTAGTCCCACCTTCCCCCTCTTGAAAAGCCTTTCTAGTTCCCTTGTTTCTTTTCTTTATTGCAATTATCATAGATTTTAGGGACTTGGTGGGGGGAGGGGTTCTTTTGCCTTTGTGTCCCAGTAAGAGTAAGGTTCCAGAAAGGCGGAGTTCAGAAAGTTCCCGTTCATCACAGCATCTTCACTGCCTAGCACGCTGCCTTTACTTAAGAATACCACAATAAATACCAGATCTCTACAAGAATGAATGAGTGAAGAGATGAACGAATGCTCTATTAATTCACAGTGTGACCACCCCCATGCTTTACAGTGGAGCAGACAGCATTCTCTCCTCAGTTGCAGGCACTGAAACATTCCTAGCTAAAAGGAAATAAAAGTTTTCAAGAGAACTTAATAATTGCCATTTGTGTAGCACTTTGTAACTCACAAAGCACTCCCTTGGGCTTTTGTCCTATTATCTTTCCCATGCTGTAGGGGGAAAAAAAAACACGGACTCTGTATACCTTCTTAGTTGCCCAAGACAAATTAATAAAGGGTAAGAGAAGTTCTCAAGGACAGGTCGACAGGTCCCTAATTTCCCGGTCTTTCCCAGTCTAATCTCTTTGCCTCATTATTCTCCTTGTCTTGGAGTCAAGTTCCTCCTGCCAAAGTCTGGAGATGATTTTTGGAGGAATCTACCCTGAAGGAGAAATAATATAGTTTAGTTTCAAATTTGATTGAATGTACAGCTAAATTAGCTTACTACAGGAAATCCATTTGCAGAGTACATTTTTAACAATTAAACCCGTGCATATGTTAAAAACAAAATGATTAAAAACAAATAAACCAGGCAATGGAAGAGGGAAAGTACACAGAGGTCCCTCTCTCTAACCCAGTTGGGAGTTCTTTGCTATTCATCTTAATAAGGACGGTTGCAGGAAGGAGAGTCATCTATATATTTTTTGCTTTCTCTCTGGAGACAGTTTTACATATACTTCAGTTAATGGAAGTTCCCCCATGGTCAAAATTATGTTCCATGCACTGTCACTTCCCCATGCCAAAGTTGATTTTTTTGACAAGTTCCACAGTTAACACTGCAGCCCAGATGTTTCCATGGCAGCGTGTAAGCTGTGGCTGCAGAAACAGCATTCCCCTGCAGTCACCTTGGTATTTAAAGTGGTAATTACAAGAACAATTTTTAAACTCATCCAAGCTTTCTTATTCTTTACACAATGATTGTACCATTTTTATTTAAATAATAAGTGTCTGTTTTAAATTATTATTTTTATTCAAGCAATGCAGGTTAAAATTAAGGCAGGAAGAAAGGAAGGAAGAAGAGAGAAGAGAAAAGGAAAATAAGGACAGGGAGAAAAGGAATAAGGATAACAGGAGAAGAAGGAGCAAAAAGACAAGAGCTATGTTCCTTGATGCCACTGTCTTGTGTTATTAATGAAAATAAATTTAAAGATCCAATTTCTTTTTCAGTATTAAAAAAATCTTGGTAATTACAACATTCCTCATTCCCATCAGCTTCCAATTCTCTTCTCAGCAGGCCTAGGAAATTTGAACACATTCCAGGAAAGAAGTCCAATCACAATGTAAGCGCTAAGGTCACAGAGAAGGAAATCTGCACAGCAAAGAGGGAAGACCAAGATAAGTCTCACTAGGACATCTACTTTATCTGTATTTGCTTTCTTAGCAATTTTTATTTCCTATTTAAGTGTTTGCGCAGGAAGCCTAGCTCCAAGAGTAACAACACAGCAAGGCTGAGCACGCATGACAGATAACTACTGTCACCAAATGCAACTTGCAACAAACTTAATCTGAAGCATATTTCATCATGTTCAGTATTATTATGTTGCAAGGTTATTTTATTTTTATTTTTTTTTTTGTACGGGGGATTGAAGTCACAACCTCGCGCTTGCCAGGTAGACACTTGTACCGCTGAGCTAAACCCCTGCTTCTGTGTTGCAAGGTTATTAGCACAAAAAGTAAACAATTTACACAAAGGGTAGAATTACATTTATGTCATGAAATCTTTTTCTCTTGTCCATTCTTTAATATCACTTATAGTAGTATAGTTAATTTACTTTGAACTTGTTCAATATAATAAAAGCATAGATATGAACAGACGTATGTGCAAACACACACACACACACACATACATACAAATGGTGCTGGATCCCACTTAAAGGTTAACTCGCCTGTACCCCAACCCAAATCTTCTTTCACACACTTCTTTCAAAACTCCTTTCCACTTCCACCAACACAGCCCTTTTCACAGGCTGTTCCTATGGTTTCTTGATCTTGGGAATACCTGAGTTGTATATATACAACTTAGACCTGGCTACTTAGATACAAGACAAAAATCAAAGGAAATCGAAGCAATTTTGGGGGATTTGGCTTGCAGTGTATGCTTACGTATAGATTTAATTTTTCAAGAATCTAGTTGATGTGACACTGCAATACTTATAAACACAGAGGTTTAAGTGACTTGATTATGGTAACTCAGGTAGTAATGGGGGAAACTGGTAAGGGATTCAGATTCCAAATTCTACATGCTTTCTATGGTAACACAGGAAAGCTCTTGAGAGCTTTGAAGACGACCCCAGCTATTTAGACTGATAAGGTTTAATATGTATTATTCATCTCTGACTAACATTTTACTTTTCCTCTACACTTGTCTTGGTTATGTTGACTTTTCTCTTGTTGCTGGGACAAAATACCTTACACTCAAAATGAAGGAAGGTAAGGTTTGTTTATCTTACAGTTTTTGGAGGTTTCAGCCCATAATCAACTGGTTCCAAGGCAGGGTGGCATGGCTCAGGGGCAATACTTCAAGGCAGCAGCAAACAAAAGCAGCCAGAGCCAAAAGGGGAAAAACAAGCCTCTTCTCCTCCCTTATATTATATGCAGGCCACCCCAACTCCCTAGAGCAGATGTAGCACTCACAAAATCTCTTTGCCCTCCTCCTGCACAGGATAAGAATATTTACAAAATAAGAACCTTGGCTCCTTGCTGAATCTCTCAGTTAAACTTCTAAACTTCTCAAGTTGACAAAATGTATCAACCATAATAATTCACCCCTTGTCAATTTGACAACCAGACATATTTCTTTAAATCAGGCTCCAGATGCAAAGGCATGCTTATTCTTAACATTTTGCAACTTAACAATTCTTGAGAACCAGCAGTAAATCTACCCATATTTTATTACATTAGAAGCATAACATTTTGTCCTTGGACCCCTAAGACTTATGCACATCCTTTTATGCCAAAGGCATTTAGTCCATCTGCAAGAGTTGCCAAAGTCCTAACAGTTTCAGCACTGCTGAAAAGTCCAAGTGCCAAATCTCCTCCAAGATGGAAGGCAAACTCTTAGTTGTGAGCCTCTATACAAATGAAAACCAAGCTAAACCCTTCCAACATATAATGGCACAAGATAAACATTACCATTTCAAAGGGTACAAAAGGGATACAAAAGATTGGGACCAAAGGAAGTCCAAAATCCATCAGGGCAAACATTAAGTCCTGGAGTTCCATGCTCAGCATCTGAAGCAATCTGGTTGCAATCTCCAAAAGGCTTGAGTGCCTCCACCCTCACCACACTTCCAGGGGCTTTACCTCCCACAGCTTCTCTCTTGGGCTGTCTCTGCTCCCTCAATGCAGGTTTCCTTAGATGATCCATGCTCCTGGCTTTTCCAAACTTCTAGGTTCTCCTTTGCACCTTTGGCTTCACACTCACAGCTTCATACACTGCCCTCTCAGGGGCACACTGTCTGGCCTCCCAGGCCTTCTGAAATCGGGGTGGAAGTCTTTTTAATCTCAGAACCCTTGTGCCACCTGGATGGTGCGAAGGTCTGCTGCCAGATGGAGCAGTAGCCAGACTCTCCTCTCTCTTGGCTGTAGGGGTTGAGTGCCTGGATCACTGAGTACTCTTAACCTGATTCTGAGGAATAGATTCTTTATGTTGTCTCCATTCTGGGACCTGTGCTGCTGCTGCCACCATTCTGGAACATGGTGTCCTGAGGTTTTCTCCTCCAAGCAAAGTCTTTCACTTTTGCAGTTTTGAGGTTGCAAAGGCGTGGGAACCAGCTACCTCTTCCCGTGATGCCTGCAGGCCATCTTTTTTATTCTCAGAAATGGAGATCTCAGCTCTGTCTTCATAGTCCGCAGCTTTACTGGAGCTTCCTTTCTGGCCAAACTCACAATGTTTTAAATCATTCTGTTGGACTCTTTGCTCTTGATTCACAACATAAACCTGACTAAAAGCCCCCAACAATAGCCGTACCACTGCCTCAACATTCAACTGCCTTGAAATTTCTTCTGCCAGATTAGCTAGTCCATCACCCTTAATCTTAGTCTCAAGCAAAGTCTCTGGACACAAGCAAAATGCAGACAAACTTTTGGCCAAACCGCAACACACAATGTCTGGAGTCCAACAATCAATGCAGTAATGCAATCCTTCTTCCCAGCAGAAACCTCCCAAGCCTGGTCTGTATTGGCAGGCTTTCTATCAGCCTTCTGGTCTCCTGAGCTCTGACCAGAATTTCCCATGCAGAACAGCCTAAGTTGTTCCAATTCTATGTATTCAGGCAATACCTCCGAACCTTCCCACAAGCCTTTCCCAAAGGCTCTTGAACCACATGGTAAGGTAAAGTCACAGCAACAACCCCACTCCTCTGGTACCAAATTCTGTCTTGGTTACTTTTACTTTTCTCTCATTGTTGGGACAAAATACCTGATACCCAAAATGAAGGAAGGAAGGTTTATTTATCTTACAGTTTTCGGAGGTTTCAGTCCATAATTAGTTGGTTCCAAGGCAGGGTGGCATGACACTGGAGCAACACTTCAAGGCAGCAGCCAGAGCAAAAGAGTGAAAACAAGCCTCTTCTCCTCCCTTATAGTGTATGCAGGCTGCCTCCTACTCCCTAGAGCAGATTTAGAACTCACAAAGTCTCTTTGCTCTCCTCTTACACAGCATGAGAATATTTACAAAGTAAGAACCCTGGCTCCCTGCTGAGTCTCTCAGTTAAACTTCTTAACTTCTGAAGTTGACACATTGTATCAACCATAATAACACTATATAATTCCATTTGAGATGGCAATTGTTGATCCTCTCTAATCATAGCCTCTTCTCCCTCAAGGGATGGCTACATGCTTCAAGGTTGTTCCATCTTAGAACTGCATTCCTTCCTACTTCTAAATAGTCTGGAGCATGGGCACAAGAGCCAAGCAAGGTCATTCAGCATTCATCTCTGGAAAAAGGTAAAAAGAATTTTAGAAAAAACTGCTTATTTCCACTAAGTTTTCTCAGCTGAAGTGTTGTAACTCTCAGACAGTTGGAAGTCCCTGGCTGCAGGAAAGAATTCATGGTCTGTAGTTGAAAATAAGGTAGAAAGACCAGCTGATATACTTTTCTACTTCTTTATGATTCTCTATATCCAGAAGAATTATTTTGCTTTTCTCTTCAAAAACCCAAAATAGAGCTAATCTCATCTCACTTGTTAATTCTTTTAAGAACTGTGTCCTCATTCCCTATCTTGAATTAGAAGATCTTGTTATATAGTTTCATAACATCACATGCTTACACTCATGATTGAAATCATCACACAACACTGCACTATGTGCTGTCATTCTTACCTTTTCATAAAGAATTCCCTACACAAAGTGAAAATGTTATAGTTATTACTGAAGTCACATTATTCCAGAAAGTTTACAAAATCGGCGGATGATAGAAGACCTAAGGTGAGTTTGGAGAAATGATACAAACTTCAAAACCATTGAAAATTATTCTCTAGAGAGAGAAAATGAGCTCCAAAATTCCTAAAACTCCAACTTCTATGAAGTCCTCATAGTTGAAACTAGAACCATTGAGAATTATAAGCACATATATTTTAGCACAATCTATGAAATAAGAGTATAGGAATTAGACATATGCCAAATAGAACTGATTATTTCACAAACTGATTCATGACTTTCAAGGAAAAGCTACTGTACTATATGTTCAAAAATTAGGGTTATTATTCCATTCTCTTCTGAACTCTCTTCAGTTCAGAAGAAATCAGCTGTCAGTCTTTGTGGGACATTTGAAGATAATCTTTTTATCTCATTTGACTGGTTTTCAAATGTTCTCTTTGTTTTTTTATATATAAATTTTACTTCATTCTGTATAGATGTAGTTTTTTGATTATTTATTATTGAAGTTTAGATTTCTTGAAAAGTGTGACTTGATTTTTAAATTAATTTTTAGACCGTCTCAGTCACTATCTCTTTGAATATGCTTCCACTGCATTTTTTTCTTTCTCTTCCTTTCAAGACTCCACCATGGCCTTTGACCCTCTACTTTTAATGTCATTCTTTTCTTGTATTTTTCTGTATATTTTCTGATGATCCATCTTATAGTTCTCAAATTTGATTTTTAACTGAGAATGATTTAATGTTAAATTAATATTAAGCCCTTAATTTCAATTCTTGTATTTTTTGTTCTGTAGTTTCATTCCTTTTCATAGTCTCCAGTTATCTGCAGAAAGTTTTCATTTTGTCATCCAATTTTTTGAACATATTAATCATAAAGTCTGTGCCACACAGACTCCAGCATCTAGATCACCTATGCATTTACACCTAGGGTATTCTTTTGTATGTGTTTTTTTGGTTAAGCCCTGTCTTTTTTCTGCCTTTTTAAAAAATTTAATTCTATTATTGTGCTTTAAAAATTACAGAGACTATCTTGTACTTTGAGTAGTTACTAGGAAGATACCAATGTGTAATGTATTAGTTACTGTTACTCTCCTACTATCCTGATTTGAAACTGTTTTGTTTTATTTCTATTTTTCTTCTTCTTCTCTTTAAAATAAAAAAAATTACAGAGATAACTCAGGGCTATTTAAGATGTAACCGTCTTCAGAAAGAATTTGATTTTGCTTATGACAAGTCATAATAGAGGTACATCACTTTAATCACCCTAATTGTGCAGAGCTGGGCTTCAGTGTTTGTGCAAGTTAGGGTTAGTCTACTTTTTCTACACTTACTTCTACTGCAGAGTCCTTAAGGGTTTCCAAGTGAAAGCTTTGTATATTTCTTTACCAGGGACAGGCCCCTTTGGTGGGCACTGAACTCCATTTTTGACAATATCATCCACATACAAATAAAAATAAAATTTGCATTCATTTTCTTAGCCACCAACTGCTACTAATTGAGCTCAACCCTATAGAATTTCTTTCCTATGTGTTCTCACCTCCTCAAAACTTGTAGCTCTGGTAACTTTCCAGTGCTGCCTTTAAGATCATAAACACATACATGCACACACACTTAAACTTTTTATCTTTAAAAAAGGCACCCCTGTTTCCACATCTCCATCTGTATTTTTGCTGTCTTTTTAGTTCTCCAGTATTTTCAAGCAGATTTGTAAAAAATGTGTTGTCTACCCTTCCTTTTAGTTCTTTAGTGGGAAGGACTATCTAAAACAAATTAGTCTGTTACTGCTAGTGAAATCTTACCATATAGCATTTGTATGGGAAGTTAGAGTTAACTGAATAAATCATAAACATTACCAGAAAAACTAAATTCAGAGAAAAACCAGGAAATTGTGTGTGTGTGTGTGTGTGAACCCATGGCCCTCCTATTGAGTTACACACTCCCACAGCAATCTTTTAATTTTATTATTTTGAAACAGAGTCTTGCTAAATCACTAACTTACCTGAGATGAACTCATACTTGCTGTCCTCCTACCTCAGCATACTGGAATTACAGGCATATATCACCATATCCAGCTGGAAATCTTTAGTTCATTAGGGAGAATTTATCTTTATATTATAAAACTTTAGTAATTAAACTGTATAATGGTGAGATAAGAATAGAAATATAGACCCATATAACAGAAAAAGAGCAAACAATTTCTTGTCATACTGTATATTCATTATAGTACTTGTTAAAACTACATAATGTATAAAGCAGGAAAGAGAACAAGACTACACCAGTGAGAAACCCAGTTTAGGAACTAGCACCCTACATGGGCCACTGCTGGCCTGGAATAGCCAGATCCCATCCTCTCCCCATGAGTCAGTGCCATGTGCAGACTGGCAGTAGAGAGAATAAGGCCACACCCACAAGCAAGCCCAATCTGAGAACCAGCGCCATGTGTGGGCCACCGCAGGACTGGAACAGCTAGACCCCAGCCCCTTCCAGCATGTGAGCTGGCAAACAAGAAGTACCAATCCCCTGCACTGCCCTAAGCAACTGGGCTAGAGAAACACAGGCTGTGATGATAGCTATGGAGGTGAAATGCAATTGGATGCCTGTGGTGCTTTGTTGTTTCACTAACATTGTAGGTCTAGGGCCAGTGGTCAGATTATAGGTTCAAAAGATAATGGCATGCAGTGTGACATCTAAGTGGGAACCTCCTTCTCAGGGTTGCAGCCATTGTTCCCTATGATCTTGTTTTGAAAGTCCTATGTCATTTTTGTTGTTTTGTTGGGTTGAGTTTTATTCTCTTTTGTTTTGTTTGATTATGTTAAATTTGATGGCAGGAGCAGCTATTTCAAAGATAGCAAGATATATTATGGTAGCAATTTTGGATTTATTATTGGCTTGTTTTGAAGTCCTTTATCAAGTTCATTGTTTTGTTTTTACTGTTTCTATTCTATGCTGTTCTGTTTGATTTTTACTATGTCCAAAGTTATCTGCAGCTATTTTGAAGACATCAAAAGGCATTATGGTAACTTTTGTTGACTTCATAATGTTTTGAAGTCCTGCATCTCTTACACTGGTTTATTTTGATTGGTTTTATTCAGTTTTATCCTCTTTGAAATAAAAAAATTCTTAATATAATATATAAAGGATATATTTTACATCAAGTAAAAATGTCCAATGAACTGAAGATCTAAAGATTCAACAATTATTAGACATAAATAGAGAAATTCTTTATAGGTTTGCACACATAGTGAAAACAAATGGCTGTGTGTGGTGAAACAAGCCAATAATTCCAACTTCTAGGGAAGCTGAGACAGAAAGATTGCAAATCCAAGGTCTGCTTGGGCAACTGAGTGAGATTCTGCCTCAAAATAAAAGTCAAAAAAGACTGGAAATGTAACTCAGTGATAGAACACCCCTTGGTTAAATCCCCAGTATTGCAAAAACAAAAAGAAACAAAAAATGACAGATTTGTCTATGAAATGTAACTTTCATAGGACAAAAGATACTGTTAAGAATATTAAAAAATAACAAGTAAGCCAAAATATTGGAAATACATGATAGGAGGTAAATACACATACACATATACACATAAGACAGAGACCAAGATAAACAAATAATCCATAAGAAATAAAAAGATGAGCCATTCAATGGACAAATAAGACAAGATGAATCAACAATCTTATAAAAAGAAATAAAAATAGCCAGTAAACCTATTGAAAGATGCTCATAATCTAAAAAGCAAACTAAGATTAACATGCATGCATATAAATTCTTGACAAGAGTGTAAAGAGATAGGAGCTCTTATACACTCTTGGTGGAAAGACGAATTGATACAAATTTTACTGAAAGCAACTTCGGAATGTTTATCAAACTTTAAAATATGCATTGCATTTTACTTTCACAGGCTTCTCCTATAAAAATTTGACAGTTAGACCAAAATGGAATACAGTGAAACATCATTTCTAACTAAGTAAAATTGCAGATTACCTAAATGTTTCTAAGAAATGATTAATTAAATGTTTGTACATATATTAAATACTATACAACATATACTTAAAAATACAAGGCAAATCTATAGTTAATACTTTTAACTATATTGAAAAGTGAAAAAGACAAGTGGTAAAATTTTCATCATCTATATCTATATCACCTATATCTATATCTATATCTATACCTGTATCTATATCTATCTGTACTCTATATTTTACATAGTCCTGCATAACCAAGAGAAAACGTCTGTGTATGTGTTTCAAGTGCTCCATTTCTGGATATACAACACTATTATGATTCAGATCAAGGTGCTCTCATGTGCACCTGGGTGGGCCTTTTGGAAGGTGATTAGATTAGGGGCATGACTCAGCTGACTTGCCACTGTGAGGCCGGACCTGGTCAGGAGATGTGGATACTGGGATGTGACCTGGAGTGAGATATATATCAATATATCTATATATCTATATACATCACATATAGATATAGATGTATAAAGATGACAGAGATAGAGATAGAGGTAGATAGATAGAAATAGAGATATATAATCTCCCTTCCTGTCTCCTCCCTTTTCTCTGTGATTCCTGCCTGCTATTTTGCAGCAGCTTTCCTCTTCCCAGGCCCTTTTACCATTCTGTCTCTGTGTTTTAAGTCTGCCCAACATGCACTGAAACTTCTGAAAGTATCAGCCAAACAAGCATCTCCTCCTTTAAGTTGCAGGTATCAGGCGTTTTGTCCTGGTGGTAAGCAAAGCAGCTGATACAGAAACTATTATCAGACAAATCCCAAACCTTATTTTCTGGTCACCTGCAATTAAGACATCTAGTCAGTTTAAAACAAAATTTGAATTTCATGTTTAATTTAAAACTTCTTTCTCTTCCTAGCATAAGCCTAATTGTAGCTTGGAGACAGAAGTAAGACTCAGGAGGAATGGTGTTAATTCCATTCTTCCTTCCTTCCACCCTTGCTGCTGACTCTGACAGGAGTCAGTCATGAAAAGACAGGTTTCTGGGGAAAAGAGCTTAATGTTTTATTTGACCAAGAGTATGATAAGCTGGTATCTGTCATGGCAGGTGTCTAAATTCTGTCTCCTGTAGGACACGAGGAAGTCACACTAGACATGTTGACCTGCAACTACCCACAGTCGTTCAGCCTACAAGGTCATATCCCTAGGAGTCACCCCTTTGGATGACTCCAGATGGCTCAAATCCAACGATTCTCAATATGCAAAGCTCACACATTTTTCCCCTCAGATACAACTTGCAAAACTGTGGTCCTCCAGGAGCTGTGCCATCCCAGGCAGCCCTAGCCAGCCTGCTACATAGTGACGTCTCCTAAGGGAATGTAGTCACCAGTTGCATGTGCACACATACCCCAAACTCCTCAGAAGTGCCTCAGGTCCCCCAGAACCTTCCAAGCTCTCTCCTCCTCACTGCCCTGAGGAGATGAGGCCACTGTAATGCAACTCAGCAGGTAGTCAGCCAGGGAACAGAACACCATCTCTCTTATGGACATAAGTTATTCCTACAGAGAGCCCCTAACAGGACCTGAGATAGAGAAGGAGGAGAAAAGCCAAAGAAAGACTTCTCTTTTCCTACAAATTCCCTTCAAATAATCTTACGTCGAATTCATTTCTAGTCCACTTTCACATAGGCTGTTACTGACTTGTCACTTGTAGTCTCAATTCGCTTGGTTTTAGAAAATCCTATTGTCTTCAGTTTTAGTGCATTAGCTGCAAATCCACAGTAAGAACTATCCTATTAGCACCTTGTCACATTTGTATGCTACACACTCTCTCATGCCTATATACATATATATATATATATAGACTGTTGAATGGAACAAGAGCTAGGACACTCACAGACTTGCTCTGCTATCTCTGCAGTGGAGCTGGGGAGCAATATGGAGGGCTTTTGCTTTTGGTTATCTTTTCATATTTTTGAATTTGCCTATAACAAGCACGTGATGTTTTTGTACTTAGGAAAACAATAAGCTTAATTAATACGATAATATTGATAATAGCTACCATTTATAAGTCTTGAAGTACCGGGCTCTGTGTCAGATGCTTTGCTAACATGGTCTGTTTTGAGCCTCTCTGCAGTTCTCTGATTATTTTCTTTTGACAGATGAAGGAACGGAAATTCTTTGGACAACATGGTTAGAGTTCTGTCCTGTGTCTCTTAAAGTCCGTGACACTGCCTTAGTAGGTTCCAATCCTTTGTAGCACTTACCCAGATAGATAATAGGCAAAGAAACACTTGGGGTTGATGACTCCATGGCTGGCTGTGAGTAGTCTCATTGCTTCTTTATCATCAGCACAGGGGCCTACATAGATGATTGTTAGATGTCCTGTGAGTGCTAACTGCATGAATTAAGTGATAAGATCATTTATTATTCAACCGGGACACTTCTGATGGCTAAAATGGGCACTACTTACAGTCACACAGGCACAGCAGGTGTACATCATGACTGTTTTGGACAGAGTTTTATGGTCTCCCTGCTGGAGGAAGGAAGGCAAAGGAGAGAGGAAAAAGAAGGAGGAAAGGGAAAGGAAATGAAGGGGAAGGGAAGAGAGGGGAGAGGAGAGGACAGTGTATATCCATGTTGTTTTATGGTCCTACAAGTCTTTGCATAGTAAATAAAACTTGCTCTCCACAATCAAGGGCAAGGATCTGGGAGAGATTGTATATATCTGCATAAACAAGTTCCAATTTATTTTAAGTTAGAAATTTTAGGCCTTACAACAGGAAAGGGATGGAAAGTGATCACGAAGGAAGGCAAGATGGAAAGAGGACGCTGGTGGTTTTGAAGGAGAACAGTCCTATTTGTTTCCAACAGAGTGATAGGAAGCGGAAGAGATCAATGGCTCATGGAAGACAGTCCAGTCATTTGTCTGGGCGGGGAAGAGAGCTGGGAGAAGATCAGGCCTTCCCTGGGAGGATTTGCTGAAAGCTCCCCAGAGGCAGCAAAGACCCCATTCTCCATGCTGAGAGGAGAAAGGCATGGAAGGAGGGTATCGGGCTGGAGAACCCAGAAAATCATTGATGCAAGCAGTGCCTCACTTTCCTCATTCACCTACGTGGGATAGAAATAACCACCTCAGAGGAGCAAGTGAAAATTCAGGGTCTCAATATATGGTGAGCAGGCACCTCCCCTAGCATGACCATTATTTCATATGTGAGTCCAGCTGTCCTTTTAAGATTGAATAACTTGAAGCTGTGCCCAACTAGTTGACGTCATCTCACATTGGGCATCAGAGCTGTGGATAGCAAGTGATATCACCTTACTGTTGTCCCATTGGCCATACTATGGACTGAATGACACCTTGGGATTGTGAGGATGAGCTTTCCATTCCATCAATGACAACCCTTTCTTCAGAGGTTTCCTTTCTTGGGGTCAGACATCACCTCCTTAGTCTAATGTGTCTAGAGCTCCACTATCACTGGATGGCTAAGGCGGGGCATGGCTGCTGGTGGGTGGATCTCAAACCCAATTAGGATTAGTGAATATGTTCATGTGTGTGTGTGTGTGTGTGTGTGTGTGTGTGTGTGTGTGTGTATGTGTGTGGGTATGGGTGTGGGTGTGCGTACATAGTCCTACCTCTTGGTGTATGTGTCTTTAGAAAGAAAGAAGGGGTGAGACTAAAGGAATCAAGTACACAAATGAGCCACTACCGCACCTAAAATTTTCTCTCTTCTCAACATTCAGGAAGCAGATACTGAACTAAGGGACATTCAGGAAGCAGATACTGAACTAAGGGTGTGCTGTATAAATCTAAATTTTTAAATGGTGCTTTATGTTATTAAACCTTAATGAGAAAAGCCTGAGCAGAAGAGGAGTCTAGCTTATTTAGCTCATTTTTTGCTCTATTTCTTTTTTTCAAAAGAGATCCAAAATTCAAAGCCTGTACAACAAAGACGCTCTCATTCTCCTTTATGAAGTGATATGTTTGTTTTGTTTACTTTAAATTAGACTTAAATTAGGCCTCAGAAGGAGGGAATTCATTAAAACATTGATCTGTGATGTTGTCAAGTTCTCATCTGAAAAGCTAGTACTGTGGTAATCCTCTTGACAGGGTTCAAAAGGGAAATAACGAGTGCCAAAAAAGAGGTGATAGTTTCACTCAATGTGCCAATTTAAACTATTTTCATCAAATTACCAAATCATAAAATTAGAAAGACAAAGGGATTGATTCTTGACAGATTTTTCTCCACTTAAAAATATACATAGATATTGTATATATGGAGTATGTTTCCTTCTAATACTCTTATGACGATACCTACACACAAACCCAGAAACACCTGTGTATTATAGAATTAAGTATTAGAATTATGCATCAATTTGCATTCTGCTCTTTCCCACTTAATCTTACATTGGGTCATTGTTTCTGTCATTGAATATTATTAGAAAATACATTTTTTTAAACATTTATTTAAGAGAAAAAAAGACACATATAACAAAGATAAAAAGCAAAAGAGACAAACAAACGACTAGAGTAAATGCACAACAGTAACATTGCAGGTTTACAAAACAGGATGATAGAAACTTGACAATGGTTGCAATATTGTGTATCATTATTTTTAAAATGGTTGTTTACATTAACAGATATAGACATGTAAAATTGATCTAATCATATGAGTATTAGTTGTTCTTTCTCAATAACGAATACATTCAGCAGTGTGTTCGTTTTAGTTATCTTACATATACATATATACAGATTTATATCTTTTCCTTTTCCCTTCCCTCTTTCCCCCTTTTCCTTTCCCAATTACTTTTGCTCTTTGAGCTGTTTTTTACTAAAAATACGTTTTTTAATGGCCATATAATATCCCATCCTGGGTTAGGCATAAATTGTCATTAATTTAAGAGTTCGCTGTCATTGTCTGCAGAAGTTATGTACAGTATCACCATTTCGTGAGAAGTTGCCATTGTTTAAATAGAAATTTGAGGCCAGACATTTCTTTGAACTCTTACCAATAGAATTTTTACATTCATTGAAGCAATCATTTTAAAACTTTTAGGTCTCCTATCATGAAATGCTTCTGCACCTCTATGAAATTTGTCGCTGTGACTTTCATCAGAATTCAAATTGGGTAGAAGGGAGAAGTGGAAATTGGGGACTTTTTTAAAAAGGCTGTGCCCCTCTCTCCTCTCTCCTACACAAGACACACGTGCACCACAGGGAAAGATGTAAAATGTTTTCTTCTCTACTCAAGTCCAGGAAAAATGGCTCCTCGGGGAAAACCTAGAAAAGTGGTTGTGTGTGCCCTGGACCTGGAGACCCTCAGCTATGAAATCTGACTTGTGCCTCGGGCAGCTAAAGTATGAGAGGCTAAGGCACTGTGCTTGGAAAGAAATTGTTTTCCACCCACAGTAGATCTAAGAAACCTGTTTCCCCCTGGCTCAGGCATGGATCAGTAGGGCTATCTGGCGGCACAAGAAGACTTGATCTGAAAGATACTGGAGGTGGGCAGCCTGAAACTGGGGCACTGAGGGCAGCATCCACATGACCATCCAGAGAGTGTGTCCTGCTTGGTATTAGGGGCTCTGCAAAATACCCACATAGCACCCCAGCAGAAGCCCCCATTATGGTTTATATATTGTGTCAACTTGAGAAGTCTAGAAGCTTAATTAAGTAACTCAGCAGCTCTACATCTTGGGGTGTAGAGCACAAGCAGTTATCTGTTCATTGTGTCAATTTGAGAAACTCAGAAGTTTAACTGAGAGACTCAGCAGGGTTCTTACTTTGTAAACATCCTCATTCTGGGCAAAGGAAGGCAAGCAGATTTATGAATGCTACACCCACCCCGGGGGAGGGCTGTCCTGTGTACTATATAAGGGAGAAAAGGAGGCTTGCTCTTGCCCCTTTTTGGCTCTGGCTGCCTTTGCTCGGCTGCTGCCTTGAAGTGTTGCCCCTGTGCTATGCCACTCTGCCTTGGAGTCAGCAGATTATGAACTTAAACCTCCAAAAATGGTAAGCTAAATAAACCTTTCTTTCCCTAATTTTGGGTGTCGGGTGTTTTGTCTCAGCAAGGAGAGAAAGTAACCAAGACACCCCCTTTAAGTATCTCTGAGCCCAGAAGGTGACAATTCATGCCATCCATCAAACTAGGCATTTCTTGCCCTTTGCCTCTCTTTCGCCCTCTCCCCCAACCAATTCAGAGTTGGGGAGGGTCAGCAGGTGTATCAACAGAAGCCTGGATGAACAGATACACATTCCTAAAGTGGGAGGGTGGGGGTTGTCACTTCAATTAAGTCTGGGCTTGGCACTGGTCCAAGAAGGTTTAGTGAACTAAAGTGAACCAAAGAGTAATAAATCACCTCAGAGATGTTTGAAACATCAAGGGGTCCACCTGGGAATTTGGGCAAAAGGATTAGGAAGAACATGCCCTCCAAATGAGGATACAGGGAAGTGTTAAAAACTGAATCAAACTGTGTTCTCTTATGTCTTTCAAATCCTGATGTTTGGTATGGCAGCTAACATTTGTTCAGATTGTAATATTTGTGTAATAACAAGTGAGAAATCATGAAAGTGGTTGTCTTAGTTACTTTTCACTAGTTGCTGAGACAAAATACCTAACACCCAAAATTAAGGAAGGAAAGGTTTATTTCTTATAGTTTCTCAGGAGTTTTAGTCCATACTCAGTTGGCTCCAAGACAGCGTGGTGTGGCAGGGCTGCCATTCATGGCGGCCACCAAAACAGCAAGGCGTGCTGGAGAGAGAGCGAGAGCGCACACCAGAGAGAGGGCAGAAGTGAGCAAGAGGAAGACCCGCCTCATTTACACTGCATGTCAACTCCACCCCTGGGTGGGTGCAGCACTCACATTGCCAATCCCCGTGCCAGAAAACAAACCAATAACAGGCGACAGACTCAGCCCCATCAAAAGTATATGAGGACATGGGGGAACATAGTATATCACCCAATACAGTGATTAAGCAAATTAGGAAAGTGGAATTCAATTCATTAATCATAGCTTATACAGAAGCAGATATTTGTGAAAGTGCCCAAAAACCAAACCAGTAAACCTGGAGATGGACCCGTAAGTTTATTTGTTTGCTTGCCCTGTGTATACAGTTACAATTAAACCATCTGTTTCAGAAAAAATCCTATTATTTAAAAAAAGGAACTCAAATTAAATAATATCATTGGTTTTCAAGTAAGGTTTTTTTTTAACCACTGAGAAGTCCTAACCTTAGTAGACATTAATTTTCAGGCCATGAGATTCATGGACCCACAATACATAATCATACAAAATTGTTCTCTAATTCAATTTACTATCTAGCTAGAGCTTTCATTCTGCCTGATGTGAAAAACAATCTATTCAATCCTGATACATCCAGTCAATTAATTGATTTTCTTTCTTGGCACTTTATTCAATCTATTGGGGTCCAGTTCACACTATACAACCCCTCTTGGGTCCCTTCTGCGTCTGCCAGCATCTTCTGTGCCCTGACTGTGCTTTCATTGATAGCACACAGATTTTCTTTACTCTGATGGCAATGTTCCCCTTGGTTACTATCAGTGTCAAACTAAGGGGTATATAGAACTTCTGTATGCTGTTCCTTGCCTTTCAGATGTCATAAAGGGCCCACTGGGTGAGGGACAGTATGTTAAGGCCTTTGCCTAGACTTTCCTTATGTTCATTTATGCTGCACAGCCAATCTGCAGTTCAGATATAGAGGGCTTCTCTAAGGCACTGCCACCTCCAGGCTTTATCTGAGGAATAAAAGGCAGAACTCATTTGTTCTCAGATGATGCTTTGCTCTGTCAGGGCCCTGTTCTACCATTTTTTATCCTTTCTGGGCTTATCCAAGACAGGGAGAAACATCCAGGTCCATTTCTACAGTCGAGTGACCACTAAATGCCCTTATCCTTCTCTGAAGCTCATCTTCACCCAAGCCTTCAACCCCCTGCCCCAACCTGGTGAGGGAACTAATTGTGTAGCTAGCCTCAGAAACAAAACAAGCAAATCAAGTTCATCCTTACCACCAAAAATCATAAAATATTTAGATTTTAAGGGTAATGCATCTGCTCTGAGTTTAAAGAGACCATTTGGAATTCAAAATGAAGAGGAAGAGAAGCAGAAGGAAGAGGAGGAAGAGGAGGTAAAAGAAAAAAGAGAGAAGAAAAGTAGAAGATATTAAATGTTAAATCCTGTAAGTCCATGTCCAGGACTTGGGGCAAGCTGTAGTGAGAGTGAGCTCCAAGGAGCTTGGGCAGCCCTACTGCTATGTTATTGCTATTTGCAGCCCTCATGGATTTTCCCTTGTGGTGGCTTTGTTCATTGCCTGGGATTTTCCTTAGCAGACATGCCATGTTCCTGGCATCTCTAACTTCCTGGAGTTACTACTACACCGTCAGCTTCACTCTCACATCTTCATACACTGCCCTCTCAAGACACACTGCCTGACCTCCCAGATGTTCTTCTGAAATCTGTATGGAAGCCTCCCTGATCCCATGACTATTGCATTTTGCATGCCTGAAAAGCAAGCCCTACGTGGATGATGCTAACGTCTACTGTCAGCTTTAGCAGTAACTGGGCTCCCTTGCATCATAGCTGCAGAGTCCTTCTGAGTGCCTGGATAGCTGAGTGCTATGAACCAAATCTCAAGAAACCAATTCCCTAGGTAGCTGTTCTCAAAGTGCCCTGGGATTCTCTTCTCAAAGCAGGGTCTTTCACTTTTGTACTTTTGAGGTGGCAGCAGGCAAGATCTTGCTGATTCTTGGTATGCTATAAAAGTACATTTACTATTGTTCTGAAGCAAAGTACTTGGTTTCTTTTTAATTCTAATTTTCTCAGCATTAAGCTCTCCTCTGTTCCAGTTTTGCAAGTGCTTCCTTTTTGGAAAACTGAAACTTTAAAAATGGGCTCTTTGCTCTTATTTTTCAGCATAAATCTCACTAAAAGGGTCCAGCAGTTCTCACGTCACAGCCTAATGTTGAGGTGTCTTGAAATTTCCTCTACCAGATTAATTAGTCTACTGTCCTTAATCTCAATCTTCTGTAAAGTCTCAAGACATGAGCAAAATATTGACAGATTTTCTGGTAGAGTATAACACATGGTCTCAAATATGACTGCCAGTGGAGTCCTTGCTCCTAACTGAAACATTCAGAGCCTGATTTTTACAATCCACATTTTATTTGCATTCTGGTCTTTTGAGTTCCAACCAGAATCTTCCATCAAGGTCAGCTTACCTCATCTAGGTCTTTTCTAGCTGACTTCTGCCAACGTTTCTAAACTCCTCCCACAAACCAGTTCTGAAGGCTTGGGCACCAAAATCTGTTTTAGTAACTTTCTTCATCATTTGGACAAAATATCTGACACCCACAATTTAAAGGAAGAGAAGCTTGTTTGGGCTCACAGTTTCAGGAGTTTCAGTCCATGCTCATCAAGCTTAAACACAGCAACAGTATGGCAAAAGTGACTGAGTAGAGGAAAGCTGCTCACATCATGGTGACCAGGAAACAGAAAGAGAATGGACTAGCTGGGAAGGGAGATACACCCTTCCAGGTCACACCTCCAGTGACTCGTCTTTTTTGACAAGACTCCAAAAGCAAGTCAACTGTATCACCCCAGTTTAATCACCTTTCAAAAGCCCTGACTATGAAAGCAGGAGAATTTTGGGGGACATTTCTTTTTAATTTAAATCATAATAGTCAGTAAGTTGCCCTGTCTTGGTTTGAACTTGCAAACTACTACTTCTGGGTTATATGTCTCTTTTCATTGAATACTGTCGGAGGCAATTAATGCTGATAAGACAGTGGAGATGGATCATGATGTGAAAGAGCAAACCACACTTTAAATTCTAATCTGTAATGCTTACATTTTGAATTTTCAGTTATCTCATGAAAGCCACCTCATAGGCATCTACCTCATCTCTGGTCAGAACCAGCAAGAAAGAAGCCAGTAGCACCAATTCCCTGAACCTACAAGTGGGAAAAAAAGACTATTTCTAGCAGACAGGCACATGTTCATTATTTGTCAAAAAAAAAAAAAAAAAAAAGAATTCAAAGAGAATTGGATTAGGTTGGGCATTGTTGTGCACACATGTAATCCCAGCACTTGGGAGGTCAAAGCAGGAGGATTGCTGCAAGTCTGAGGCCAACCTAGGCTACAAGGTGAGTTCAAGGACAGCCTAAACTACATATTGAAACCCTGTCTCAAAAAGACAAAAAAAGGATCCATCAACGTGCTGTATACAAGAAACACATTTGACTCAAAAGACAATTCATGAACTGAAGGTCGGAGGAGAAAAGGCAGTGCTTCATGTCTGACAGAGACCCAGAAGAAAGCAGAGGGTAGGTGCCCATCAACTGTGGAATGGCTAGGAAAGATATGATATTTTTATACTATGAAAAGCTACTCAGCTATAAAGAAGGATAACCTCAAGGCTTTTGTAGGTAAATGGATGCAATTTTGAGATCATACTCATGAGTGAAATGGTTTGGACTCACATGGGTAAACATGTTGTCTCCCTAGTATAAAAAACTGAAGGAGTTAGCGGGATCTCTTATGCCTCAGAAAGGAAGTTTTAATTTTTTAAAACATACTGTCATTTATCCCCCAAGTTTCATTAGCATGGAAAGATCAGGGAAGAAAGTAGGAGAAAATAAGAGGAAAGAGGTCACATTACTGTTAAGGCCTAGGCAATATTCACAGGGATTTGACATTCCATCCACAGTAGAATTGCTGGTATCTAACTCCTCTTGTTCCCTTCTTTCTCTAGCAGATGCTGAGGCTCATGCATTATCTTCTTACACTGGCTCAATCTTCCATGCTGTGAACTCAGTTTGCTGTGTGATGAACTCCACTATGAAGGCGCCTTCTTTGTATCTCCACTTCTTTGTGGCTATCAGTGTCCTGGCTTGGTCTTTTCACAGTCAACAAAGAATGTGGAGGGCTCTTTCCCCAGCAATATTATAATTTATTTATAATTTACACCCAAAAAGTAGACTTGCTCTTGTCATTGTCACTTATGCATGTGACAGATCTTCAACAATTACTTAGTTAGCAGTTACCACATGCCAGGTAATGGGTTTAGCACTGGAGTACAGTGAAGAACAAGACAGTGGCACAGATTCTGTGTAGTGCATAGTCTAATGTTATCATCCACTTTTCCACTAAACTTCAGCTAAACAAAAGAAGTATGTGCAGTAGTTTTCTCAAGGCTGGCACTCAAACACATTCATTCTCACCTGGAATCTCGAGACACTTTTATCTCCTTTTCTTGGGAAGAATTTTGTGCTCACACAGGCATGTTTCTTCAAGTGCAGGGTCCTGCCACCTTTCTCAAAGATTTCCATCACCATGTCACAGAAGTCAGTTTAATGTTTCATTTCTCACTGTTTTTCCATGAGGGGTGGAGAATCATCATAAAAGCAGAATTTCATCACTCCTGATGAGACAGTTACATTGATCATGTATAAGAAGATATGAAAGAATATTCAACCTCAAGATTTTAATTTTCATATTATAAAAATACATAAGCAAGGAACATTTTATATTCATTATTGAAATAATTATAGATGCATTTTACATGTTTTCCTCACTTTTACCCATACCTGAATAATAAGGAATGCTTTAATGATTTTTGAAAGCAGTGACAAGATTTGCTTTTTATTTCCTATCCTACAAAACCAATTTATTATTTAGGGAGCTTTGAAAATTAGACTACTTAACAAGAACTGGGATGAGCTATTGTTGGTATCTAACTTAAGGAGGTAAGGTATCCAATTAGTTTCTTTGTCCTATTCTCTCCAAGATAGTTCTTTCATCCTTCTCTAAAGTCCTGCATTGCAGGGACAAACAATATTTTCTTTCTTCTTAGGTTTTACACACAAAATATAGGTAACTTTCTCTGTAACAGCATACTTGCATCAAGGTTACATGGTTGTGATACCTGTGGCTCTAAGCACTATTTTCTGGTATAAGGAAGCTGCAACATCTGGCCTCAAGTTGAAAAGGGGCAAATTTTCAATTGTTATCCAGGTAGTGCAACTCATGGGTACTCTGTCATCAAATGAGACCTCTGATGGCAAATACTTCTGAACTGAGCTCAACAGTAAGACTCATTCTTCCTGTTTATGATGAGACCCTTTTTACATATTATGACATGTGGGTTCTATAGCGAGGAAAATAAGTTTGCTAAAGTGGGAGGGAACTGAGAAAGATGTTGCAACGTGGACGGAACAGAGCCTAAATAATTGCAATCTATATGAAAGTTCAATCCTCTGAGCTGTCGCTGACATGCCAACTTCCATGATGAGCACGTGCTCATAAAATCAGGAAAATTTACTGATTATAGGCAGAATGATCCATATTACCCAGGGGTCACAGGTTGGCAACTGCTATGAATGAGACATCCTGATAGTGACAGTAAAATAGAGTAAGAGCATTCCACTCTTTAATACACAGATGTAGAACTGGTGCCTAGAAATGATCCTGATTCTCTGCAGTGATTGTATTGACTAATAGTGTGGGAGAACAGTGAGATTCTCCTAAGAATTCCAAGACTTTGACAGCAAAATCAATGCAGAAATATGATGTGAAAAATGTTCCCAGAAGAGAAAAAGGCAACTTGATTCAACCCTTCTAGATATTAACCTATGTAAAGGAAGATTACAGCAACAGAGAGAAGTGCTTAGCCAAAAAGGGCTAAAAATATGAAGGTCAGAGAGGTAAAGTTCAGCACTGTGAGCTCAGTACTGCCCAGAGGGAAGAGAAATTAGAAATCTGGGAACTTTGCCATACCTTCACATAATATAAGCCATATAGTGTGTTGATTGAGTATGTTTCTAGGACAATGAGACTAACCAGATTTGAACACCAGGACCCTGAATTAACTACTGTCCTAGGAAAGAAATTTAAATCCCTTGAACCTTGGTTTCTTCATCTGGAAAATCAATATAATAATAACAGTGCCTTTTTGCCTGCTCTTCTGGAGTATACAATAAGATTAAATTTCACCAGCATCTTCCCGGCAAGCACAAGGTCCTGAGTTTGATTCCTGGTACAAAAGAAAAAGAAGACTACATTTCCCAGCCTCCTCTGCAATTTTAGGACCGACCATGTGACTGATTCCTAGGAAATGGCCAACTGATTCCTGAGCAGTTTAAGAATATATTTAATACAGCAGTTGAGCATCTAAACTAATGCATTACCTAATTATTTGGTTGTGAGAATTAAAAGAGAGGAGTTCACATAAAGCATGTAGGACAGTGCCTGAAACAGAGATAATAGTACTTACGGTTTGCACATGTTATTCTTAATATGATCTGGACCAAAGTTCTTTGAAACTACTGCAGGTTTGAGAAGGGTAAAATTGATAAATCAGATTCAGATTTTATTTCCTTCTTTGAGGTTATTTTTTATTGTCACATCAGCCAATAAGCACTACGCTGGATATAAGTAAGTGCAATACACACTGGCATGGGTGAGCAGGTGTCTAACACCTTGGGAATTTCTCAGGAGACTATCTTGGGACTACCCAAGGTGGGGTGGGCTTGGTGGCCCACAGAGAGTGAGGTGTCTGCAAGTCAGAGCAGCCCAGAACTGCAAGTCATTGTTTACAAAACTTTTAAAGGGACTGGGAGCTGAGGGGGGAGGAAAGGCTATGTCAGATCACATCTCCAAGATGTCATCTCACTTTAGATATTATATGCTTGCAGAACCATAATTATGTAATATTTTTACTTTGATATTTGATTTCCTACCATGCCATGGGGTTTCATTACAATAGGACTGACCATAACCTACTATATCTTTCTCTTTTCATAAAAATTTCTTGCCCTCTACAGCTCAAAAACTTCTAGAGTGAGGAGCCAAACATTGCCTCTGGAAAGAAAATCCACATTGTGAGTGAATATATCGACATTCTCAATTATCCATCTAGCCCTATGCTTATCATATTCTACCCCCCACACACTTTGCATTATTTTTTTTCATGGCACTTACAACTATTTAAAATTCTGTAATTTATTTATGTGTCTTCCTTTTTATTAAATGACTGTTTCCATTGATATAAGTTGTGTGATGGCCAAGACTATTTTGTTTGCTGTGGTATCCTATCACTCAGAACAGTGCCAGTCACAAAGTAGACACTCACGTAACACAGTTAATACATAATGCATAAATAAATTTGCTGAATAATAAATGTTTATTATAGTTTGGTTTTCCTAGACTTATTCAATTCTCTGAAACAGATCAAGATGCTTCTAAGTCAACCAAGCTAATCGTGAGGCTCTGGACAAGTCTGGAGCCAAGGTCAAGTTACCTTAAGAGTACCTGTTTGGGTATGCAGACAGTTGTAGTCTTTAGACAATGTGACTGTATTTTAAAAATATCTGGGGATGAATAGAAACTTGTACATCAAGTTCTGTAAACTTCTGTAGAGATGAAGTTATTTTATTGTTATGCTATTATATCGTAATTCCTTATTTCCTTTTCGGGTGTCAGAAAAAAAATTAGATCCCTTGAATTACTTAGCCTAGAGGAGAAAATGTGGAGATGAAATATAGTCAGTTAACTAAAACAAGTCTTGTCAATCTCATATGACATATTTTTTGTTTGGTTTCATTAAATTGATGGATACAAGATCACTGTACAACAAAGGATTTTGTGGCATCTACCATAACAAACAAAAAAGAAAAAGTGGGTAAATTGACATACAATTGATGAAAAACCATCTCCAGACCCCACGCAGCAAGGGTTTTTGGTCATGAATGTCAGTGAATTGTATAAATACCTGGCATACACATGGATCAAACCTGGATTACTGTGCTAACACATAAATAATAGACTTATACCACAAAAATATCTTTTTGAGCCATAACAATGGACTGAATATAACAAGCCTAAATTTTATAGTGGTATCTTGGGTTCAGAAAGATTCAAACCTGATCTAACCAAATTATTTTAAGTAGGCCACACCATTCCCAAGCTACACTACCAACATCTTGGTTTCCTCAGTCTCTGACCAGCTAACTCATACTTAACACAATCCGGTGTCTCAGCTCCTGAACTCTTGCTCTATTCTTTGTCTGTGGGTGAACATTTATCCTTTGCTCTGATCACGGGGTCCTCTCTTCCACTATCCTTCCATTGCCCCTCCTTTTACTGCCCTTGGTTATACTCTATCCTTTTTGAGCCCAGTGTCTGGCACTCACACCAGCACTTTTTCTGACCACAGATAGTTCAGGAACAGAAGGCTTAGAACATCTCCCAGTCTTGGCACACAAGAAGAAAATACACATCCTTAGCTAGTGACAGGTATAACACAAATGGTCTAAACATCGAACAGATTAATCAAAACACCAGTGCAGCCCAGAACCAAGTTGCATTATTCATGGTCCTTAAAATTAGAGAGTTTGGGGTCTCTTTGTCCACTCCACAATGTCTAAAACATCTTGAGATAGAACCTGCTTCTGTGTAGTCCATATACTTATGTATCTCAAGAAATAAAGGTGAACAGACTTAAAACGATTATCCTAAGAATTAATGTTCACCCTTCATTTCCAGGGAAGAAGGAAGGAATCTCCTTACTTCTTAAACAAAATTAACTAATTACAAAGATATGCTTTGTGTAACATTTTGTATAAGGCAGATAAAGGTATATATATCTTAACTCTTTTCCTTTCACTTTTTATTTTATACATATATTTATAAAAATGAATTCATACTTGATATGGTTTGGATCTTAAGTGGCCCCCAAAAGCCCATATGCCAAAGGCTTGGTTGCCTTCTTGTAGCACTATTTATTTGGAAATGATGGCACCTTTAGGATATGGGCATAGTGAGAGGAAGTTGGGAGCATGTCCACGGCGAGTATACTGGGACACTAGCATCTTCTCTCTCTTTTGCTTTTCAGCCACTGTGAGGTTAGCAATTCCCTCTGTTACATGCTAACTGCCCTGTTATACTGCCTTATCATAGGTCCAAAGGCGATAGGGCCATGCAACTGTAGAATGAAACCTCTGAAACTGTGAGCCAAAATAAATCCTTCCTTCATATCAGTTGTTTATCTCAGGTACTTGGTCACAGCAATGGGAAGCTGACAAACCTGACACTGCATAGCCACCATTTATATTGAGAAGTTTTAATTGTGGAAATAAATGCTATGTATTCTACCCCCAATCCATTGAAGCATATGTATTAGAACTTGTCAAAGGTACAGAGAAGGGATTTTCATCTTTAAACTTTAAGAAAACACCATATATACTTTCATGTTAATATGAACAGGTTTCTCTTTTTAATCAAGATTGGCTCACTGATTCCTTTGCATTAATCTCTGGATAGTGACTCTCATTCACCTGGCCACATATCTACAGTGGAAAATGCAACTGTTTAAGTTGTATTTTTTTTTTGTCAAGGGTTATCAGCTATCTTAGAAAGCATTTCACTATCCCCAGGTTTTCTCTGATAGCAGCTTAATTTCCTAAGAACTGAAAAGCATTATAATGCAGCCATGGCCTTGAAGAATGGCTCTAATTCCTCACCTTTGGCACTTTTCCATCTTCTCTCCAGAAGGGAGAGGGTGCCCTTGGTTCATCATGTCCTGTCTTTTCTCTGCTCCTTGAGTTATGTCAGGTGGCTAACTTGGGGACGGGCCAGAGGAATAATAAACACCATCTTCATACTCTCTTGGAAGGATGATAATTTCTTGTGATCTCAGGCTGGTCTCCAAGCTGTTTTTCAAAGTTAGGAAACAGGGCTGGGTTCCAAGGAAGGTCGTCCACAGCACCTTCCCAGACCTATTGCTGGGCCCCACGGACCCTCAGCCCTCAGCCTCTTCCCCTGGAAGGCACAGAAGAGGAGAGAGAGTACACTATGTAGAACCTTTTCCTGTTTCTATCTGATCCTGGCTTCCTTTCACCTGAAAGAAAAATCAAGTCTCCCTCCTCAGACTACCCATAACAGTGAAGGCCCATTGCGTATCCAGAGAACAAGGCTCCCTGACAATCCTCCATGGATTCTGGAAAGAATATGATTCAGTCCAAAATAACCTCTCAGGCAAGACCAAAAAACTCCCACTTCCCCAATCAACCTCCCTTGATCCCTGAATACAGGGCCCCTTTGCTTGCTTACCTGACTTTGGGAGCCATCTCAAAGCTGCTTGCACTGAAAAACATCAGAGGTTGCCCCTCTGCAAGAGTCTAGCTGGCATGACACATACTCTTAGTCCTCATGGCTCTCCCTCTTTGACCTTAGCATCACACTTAGAAACGTCCACCCTCTACTCTCCCACGGGACCGTAGCCTTCTTCAGGTGATGGACAATATCCAGTCCCACACGCTCACCCAACACCAACTTGATCCCCATTAACAACACCTCCACCCCTCTCCAATGCCCATCCCATGATCTCGATCTACTCACATTGGGGAGAAACCTGAGGCAGGCTACGGTGCGCTCCCACTTCACAGTGAGGCAGCTGGGCTCAAAAAAAGTGCAGATGCCACAGGTGGGAAGACCAGGCTCTCCTCTTCACTTGCTGACTCTGGTGCCTTAGACAGCTATTTCTCATTCATATTGGTTCTCTGCAAAAATAAAATCCGTGCCTCCCAAACTTTTTCCAGCTTTCTACCCCATTGTTTAAGTGAACTCATATATGAAAATGAAGACCAATAAATAATTAAAACAAACTGCTCTGATTGAAATGAAAAAAAAAAAAAGCTTTTTTTCCTCCCTAGTTTCTGACCTCCAGCATCCTTGTCAGACCAATAATAACAAACAAATGTTTCCTGAACACTTCACCATGTCTGTAACAGTATCTAAGCACCTTATGTATAATAACTCATGTAATCCTTGCCTCAGTCAAAGTGAGCTACTATGATCTCCATTTCATGGCTGGTAAAACTGAAGCTTGGAGACTTTGTGTAACTTACACGTAGTAAGGATGCAGTCAGTAGCAGTGCTGAAACGTGGCCCTTCCTGGTTGCAGTGATCACTAATCAACAGCACGATACATTCACCATGGTTAGCTCTCCCTTCACTTCCAGATTCCTAAGCTCCCTTGTCTGCCCTCCCCAAGCAGGCCACAGCCTCACATTCAGGACCTGCAAACCAGGTGAATCCTCATGTAAGTGAAATGTGGGTAGAGCAACAAAATGGCTGGGAGAATATCATGTAACACAATCTAAATCTAAAGCTAAATAATGGGGGTTGGTGATCTGCTCTGGATTAGCCATACATTTTTCACTAGTGTTGTATAACAAGAGTTCTGTTAACACTGGGAGAAGAACAATGACTTGTAATTCAACTTGTCCAGAAGTGAACTTCCTATTTTGCTTCCAATATCTACTCCTCACAGGGTCTTCCCTGTCTCGATTAATGGGAGCTCCACTCTGCATTCTGTGTTGTTCCAGCAAATGTTATGTCATCCTCGCTCTCTCTCTGTCTCTCCATCTCTCTCTGTTTCTCCCTCTCTATCCCTCTCTCTCTCTCCATCTGCAGTCTATCAAAACACATCCTTTGAAACACATCCAGAAGCAGCTGATTTTTCACCATCACCTCTAGCTACCACTCAAAACCAGTTTCTCTCTGCTCTTTTGATATTTAGGTTGAACAAATCTTCGCTGGAGGAGGCAGTCCTGGGCTCTGATGCCAGTAGCACCGCACCCTTCCCCCTGCTCTCCTAAGTGGTGACAACTGAAACAATCTCGACTTTGCCAATCACCTTCTTAGTTGCTAACCACCGATCTGGACTAAGCTGTTGTCAGCTTCCCTTTGGATTATTACATCAACCAGCTCTCCGCTCTCCCTGATGCTGTTCTGCTCTGCTCCATCTCTCAACCCAGCAGCCAGAAGGGCTCTTTGAATCTGAGGCTAGTTGATCCCCCTCTGCTGTTCAGCACCTTCCTGGCTTCTGTCTCCCTCATTAAAAGCCAACACCTTTAACAGTTTAAAAAGCGCTAGCTCATTTGCACCTGTCCCACTGTATGTGACCTTCTTTGCTACCTCTCTCTTCCTTGTTCCATGAACTGCAGCCCCTCTGGTCCTCTCAGTCTTCCTTGAATACCAAGCACATCCCTGACTCAGTCCTGCATTTGCTACCTCACTTTTTTCACATGGTTTCTCAAATGTAATCTGCATGTACAGATCTTTTCTAAGCACTGTAGATGCAACTACACTGCTTACTCCTGCAGTAGAGTTTCCTGTCCTCTGTTAAGCTCTGTTCCCTCTAACCCAGCACTTATTACCATCTGACATACTGTGGGCTACTTCTCTTGTTCATTGTCTACTGGGTGCATTGCTAGGTCGCTACCATCTAAAACAGAACCTACTTACATAGCAGTCACTTAGGTTGCTATTAAATACAGGGAGGAAGGATCAGTTTATATCAATCTTCCTTATAACGTCTTTAAACTCTAAAGGGCATAGTTTGATCTATGAATATTTAAGTCTGTTTTCACAAGATTTATTTTCTATTTTTCACTGTGTCATCCTTCAGATAGTAGTGAAAGGGAGACACTGTAACCATTTAACATTTAACATTTTCTGAGACCTGCGGAAATGCACTTTTTGCTTCTGTACCACGACCATCCTGTGTGTGGTCAGTGAGGGGCTCAGAGGATGGAATTAGGCACGTGACCTGATCCATGCCTATCAGGGTGGTGGACCTAGGGGGAACACACTGGGAAGGACGAAGTGGCAAAGCAACTGGAAGGGAGGACAGTGGCTAAACAAGGGCAGGAGGCGAAGGTGCATGCACAACGGGTCTGAGAGCTGAAGCAGGACTCTGGCAGGTAGAGAAAAGGGATGCGCTGGGAAGAGAGGGAAGAAAAGGCCCAAGGATGGAAAATTGACTGAATATGGAAAGGTGTCTGGAAATTAAAGTGGGCAGGTGACAGTAAAGTTTTAAAAGCAGGTGGCATTGGCTCCAGATTGCACACTTAGTGTGCAGTAGGAAGGCTGAGGGAACAGCGGGTGCAGAGGTCCCAGTGGAGGACTGGAGATGCAGAAGGACCCTGGTTCTGTTGACCAGCATTTAACTTCTCTTTGCCTCAGTTTCCTCCCTTGTCAACTTGAGTGCTTACCAGTACTCAGCTCATAACAGGTTTCTTTGAGGATGAATAACATAAGGTATGTAGAGTAGTTAACAAGCTGCTAAGCTGGCATGTAAGCTCTCAATTATTAGCTAATATTTTTTCACTCAATTCAGAAAACATTTCCTCCAAATCCGCACCAATTGCTTGGAGATCTTTAGTAGGAGATCCCTACTGGAGGCTTTGTAAAGAGTTATAAAGAACACTCTCAGTAAGCTGGTAATGAACTCAAGGTATACAAACCTCAAAAGAAAAACATAGAAATACTTTCTCTCCTTCCCTGCCTCTCCCTTACATCTGTGCACACAGGTGCATGCACACAACACTTTTCTAGGTGTCTCTCTGATAGAATTATGCAAATAATATGTCATAGCCAGTATTCCTGTTATTGTCCCTCTGGGGATAATCCCCGTGTCAATGTGGACCAAAGAGTTAATGTGGAGCCAATGGATGTTTGGGGGTGAAGACAGTGTGTAATATAATGTTGTGCATGAATTGACAAAGTCACTATTGTTACTATAGATGGTAGGGTACAAGAAACAATATCCTACTTAATTTATGCATTCCCACAAATTTATACTTCCTTGGTTTTGTTACATAATGAGCCCATCCTTTACCCAGTGAAAGTGGGTATCTATCTGAACTGAGTATGTTCCACTTCTTAAACCTGGCATATAAAATAAGTTCATTTTCACTTCTAATAATAAAATATGTTTCTAAGGTCATACTCCTTGTGGAGATCCTGTTCTCCTCTCTACCCAAAAATAAACTTTTCTGTGATCATCTCAGTCTCCAAAGTCACTGGGAAAATTAAAGTTACTTCAGGAAGAGTGTTTAGTGTCTAACTATATTCTAACAAGACTAGCAAGTGCTCAGAAAATATTATTTGTTTATTATTATTCTTACCATCAATACCATTCCTAGTATTTTCTACTCGCCCCTTGGAGTCAGATTTCAATGAGCCGCCTTGATGCAAACAATGCTACAGACACCATCACTGTTGAAAGTGCTCATGAATATTCCAGTCCCTCTTCCCTCATCAGGTAGAGTCACACTAACTCAGCCACTGGGGCTGGGTGGGACTAGGTGACTAGTTCTTACCAGCCTCCAAGTCAACTTGATTCTTGATGTGGCTCCTTCTCTAGCCATTTCTGCTCTGCTGTAGAGATCAACAATGTCTCAATGTCTCAGTTATCAGCTACCCCTTCTGTCCCAGCCCCCAAGTGACAACAGTGATGAGATTGAGCACCAACAGTCAGGGACATGTCGAATGTAAAGAAATGAATCGTTACTCTTTAAAGATCTCTGGATTGGAGTTTGTTACTGTGACTCAGGCTAGCCTATCCTGACTGATCACACCAATAATGATTATCTCAGAATAAGCTATCATCCTGCAACCGCATTGCCAAAGAAGGAGGTCATGCTTCATTGACAATCCAAGAAGATTCTTCCCCAGTGGATGTTTCCAAGGGTTTTGTTTTGTTTTGTTTCATAGAAAACAAGAGAAAGGAAAATAATACCTTCAGGTATTGTGCTCATCTCTAAGCTGCTAACATTACCGTTATTCTTTGCCAATATTCCCTAGGTGGTAAGATGGCCCATCTTTGTACACATACCTCATTCTTAAACTTGAAATCAAGGTCCTGTCACCAACCATGGTGTCACTCCATCATCACGATATTTTGATATCCTTTACACCTCCTGGTCTTGGTGTCTACCATCTCAGTCATCAGTTATTTTCAGCGATGTTATGCCTTCCCCCCCCAAAAAAAAAAAAAAAAAAAAAAACCAAAGAAAGAAAGACAAAGAGTTTCCAGTGATTTTAAAACTGGTCTCCTAATGCAAATATGCCTAACCCCACCCCCTACTCTTTAAGCTCCAGGGCTTATGAAATGGGTGGCTTCATAATGCCCAAAACATCTCTGATTCTCACACATTGGGCACCTAGCCCCTTCTAATACCTCCTCTTACAAGTGAGTTGGCACTCACAGTGACCATTTCTCAGGACCTTTGCAATTTTATATTTTCAGACCTGTCTCCAACTGAACTCTGTGTGTGTGTGTGTGTGTGTGTGTGTGTGTTTAATACCTAGGCTGTCCCTAACACAATGCCTGGCTTATATGGCTGCACCTCTGAAGGCCTGGCTTGGTTGTCTCATGCTACACAAAGGTAAGCTGCTGGGTCACAGCTTCCCTTCCACCCACTGCCCAGTATGACAGGGACAGTCATTCGCCCTTTGAGTCCCCTGTCTGCCTACACTGACAAATGTTTCCCTTGCTTCTTGCTTTACTTGTTCATAAGCCTGTGTCCTTCTCTGTGAGGCTCAGCTCTCCTGGAAGACAAGCCTTTCCATCATTGTTATCTGCTTCAGAGTCCCAACTACTAATGAAGAATTACTGCCCTCTCCTTGTGAATCTTTAGCGCATGTTTGTTCAACTATCACATGAATACACAGCTTATATATCTACATAGGTTCACACACCTAGTTCATAACTCAAAGTATGATATATACTGCATGAAAAAAAGGATAGAAAAGAAAGATTTATTTTTTTATTTTAAAGAGAAAAAAATTAAAGACAATGATACATGGTTTCATAACAAGATGATAGGAAATTAAAAGTGGTTAATATAATGGGTATTGTTATCTTCAAAGTAGTTGCTCAGATTACAAGATATAGACATGCAAAGTTGGTCAAACAATACCAGCACAAACCATTTTTTTCAATAAATTGATAGAAATTAGTAGCATAATTATCTTAGCTATCTTGTACACATATTTCATTTTCTCTTCCTTCTTTTCTCTTTTCCCCCATCCCAGGTGTTCTTTCCTTTTCAGCAGTTTCTTTCCCTCTCACTATATCTATTGTGTGTTTTGGATCTTATTTACTCAGAAAGACTTTTTAAAAAACAAAACAAAACTAAAAAGACAAACAAATAGGCATGAGTCTACCATGAGGCCCACACTATATCAAGACGGCCTTGATATAGTGTGGGCCTCATAGATTCAAAAGGACAGTTTTGAGTTTCAGTTTGGCCTGTAGGGCCCACAAGGCAAAGGCAGCAGCACAGGGCTCCTCTACAGTCATCCTCGCAGGACCCCAAGTGCAAGGACCTCCTCCAAGGTTGCACCCTAGAACCTTTACTTGCTTCTTGCTGGTCCTGCCTTGAGAGTTCACCTTCATCTTGAATTGATAGCTGTTAAATGCTTAAATATTTCAACACTCAAGTGTGTCCGATGAGGTCACCTTCTCCCATGCTCTGTGTAATGAATGTGTTCTGTGGTGACGTGCCATTGTTGCAAACATTCTTGACTCTTTCCTCTATTTCCAAGAGAATTTGGCAAATGGTAATGAGACATCTCGCATCCTGCCTGCCTAGGAAAGGGTTGTAGTAGAGGAATCAGAGCAGGAGAAAAAGAGTGTGGCAGATGCACCAGGGGTCACTGTAATTGGATGAGTGATCTGTGAACACATCTGAAAGCCCCTGGGTGTTCTCTGATATAACTGAATGCGACACGGAAGTGATGAGTAGGTGGGGAGAGAAGCCAGTGCAATGTAAATAACTGCAATGCGTCTGCACCTACAGTGACTAAGACCCGGGGGACCTTGGTTTCTTATCTTTCTAGCATCAAACCTCATTCTTCCAACACAAATTTACCTAAGTCAGTAAGTCTCGTTTCTAATCTTGAAAATACCAGCTTTGTTTCTACCTTTCCTCCTTTGTTCTCGTAGTGTCCAACCTTCTACACAACCCTTCCTGTTTCTCTTACTTATTCTATCTAAACCCAGAAATCTTTCAAGGTCTGCTTCTATTCGTTATCTTTTTCAACCAATCTCTGCCTCTGCACTGAACACCTGCCATGGTGCATTATTGTCCATTTAGGCATTTAATTGCATGCTGTCCCATATCATTATTTTAATGTTTTCCAAGTATCTACCTTGTCTTTTTAGCTTGATTATGCTGTATTCTGTTTTGAGTTCAGGAACTTGCTCATCAAGGTCCTTTTTTTTTTTCTTCTTCACAAGAGTCCTTGTCACTCCATGTTCAGTAGGAATTTAATACTTAGTGGATGGGTGGATAAAAAAATATCAACAAATGTGGTATCTGTATACTTCCTGTTCTACAATTCTGCCCAAATGGCATCAGTGATTTCTCATCATTCGTGGTTTTTCTAGTAGTGGAAATTTTTTTTTTCCTGATGTCTGCATGGCTCTTACTCTATCACATTTTTTTTCTGATGTTTTGATCAGTGGAAAGGTACGCGGTACAAAGGAAAATCAAAATCCTCTGCATAATTTACAGTAAGATAAGGGCTGCCACTCAATGCAACCTGACTCACCAGGGAAGGAGGAAAAGAATAATACAGAAGCGGGGGACAAGAGCAGTGATGCCAGGGACAGCTGTAGCTACCCCCCCCCCAATTCCTATCTCTGATTTCTTTGATTCCCACCCCAAAGTACTTGGGCAAGTAAATTAACCCAAATGAATCAGCATAATCCCCTCTTCTGCTATTTCTATTGGTTCAGATGTGGGCCCTTACCCCAACTCCAGCCAAAGAGTGTGGAGAAGGTATTTGCTTGACGCCTCTGGAAAGAATGAGGTTCTCTCAAAGCTTTAGATGAAACTGATGCGATGAAGCTTGGCAAAACAGATGGAATGAAACCGGGCCCTAGTGACATTTTCTGGTGGCTCAAGCTACTTCTAAAACCCATCCTATTGTTGACTTCATTTCAATGAGGGTTACCTTTTAGGATTGAGTTTTCTGCTTTCTGGAACCCAATATACCTGTAATGCATATAACCATAATGACAATCATACCTGCACTACTAACTCACACAGTGTTGGGAGGGTAAAAATTAACCGCATTAGTCAAGTGGTTGTGATTCATTATGCAAATATTTATTGCTGTGAGACCCTAGGTTAGGACGACTTTCCTCATTACAGTGGACGTGGGGAGGGCCTTTCAACTGTACAACACTTTTTGAGCTGCTCATCTTGGGAGTTTAAAAAAACCAAACCAAACCACGTCTCCACAGTTGATCAGGAAGCTTAAGACGTTCAGGTACAAACTGCACAGAACAGGGAACGCGACAGTTACTGTACACGACAAACCTTCTACAAGGAAATGCTTTGCATAAACCTTGGCGCCCAGCACAGAGTGTTAAATCACTCTTTAATTTTTATTTTCAAACACGGGTTAACCGTGCAAAGTACACCATTGAAAAGCTACAAAATTTAAGTGTAAAATCTCTCTCCTCCTGCAGGTGGCCCATGGACTTTCCTGCACATTTTCCCGGAGCTGTGCATTTACACGTGGACGTGTCGAACAATTCCCACACGCATGGGAGCCTTGCACACACAGTTTTGCATCATTAAAAAAAAAACCTCATGTATCTGGGTGGACTCTCCATGTCTGTGTCTGCAGAGCTGCTTCTTTCGAAGGCCGCAGAGCATTTCAGTGATGATCCAGGTTCGGGAAAAGCAGCTGGAGCTCGGCTGCCTCTGGTGGCTTCAGGTCCCCCGCGTGCCTCGTTGCAGTCGCGCGGCAGCCTCCCCGGACCCACGCTGGGGATGCGTCCCGGGGCTGCAGAACCCGCGATGCAATTCAAAAAGCAAAGCAATGCACCCGCACTTTCATGCGTGAAGTCGCGCGTGCCGGCCTCGATGAAATCATGGGGAGCCCTGCGAGGCCCTGGGGACCCACTCGCCGCTGCTCCGCAACGCCCCGCCCGAGCTCCCGGCTGGAGAAGTCGGCACGTGCGATTCCACGTGAGCCTGGCGCTGGCGCGCAGACGCGCAGTACGCATGCGCCGGCCGCCCGGCGGAAAGTAGGTCAGACTCCTCCTCTCACGTGACCCGCTCCCCTCAGCTCCCCTCGGCGCCAGCCGCAGGGGCGCAGCCTGGATGCGCTTGGCAGCCAACGTGACGGGGCCGGCGCTGGCGGGTGCGGGCGGGCGCGGGCGGGTGTGGGCCTGCGCCGAGAGCGCCCGGGAGGATTCATCGGTTCTCCTCGCTCCCGGGCGCTCCTCTCAGAAGTCGGGCGGGCGGACGAGAGCGCCGCGCGCGGTGAATGGGGAGAGAGCGAGCACGCGTCGCGCACACCCCACGTTCACACCCTGGAAAACCGTTTAGCCCGAAGGAAGGGTCCGCAGGGCGGCTGTCACTGCAAAGCAAATCACAGCGCTAGTTGCCGGTCCCAGTTTGTCTATAGGACAAGCCTGATGATGATGTATGGAAACAAACTTCGTGATAGCAAATATAAAAGCGTGTTAGTAGGTCCCGGAGTTTTGCAGGAATACGGAGTACGTCACAAGCCCTGTTTCTAATTTCCCACCCACTGCCCCCGGCATACACTTTCTGGAAGGTTTGCGAGGCGTTGCGTCGCCTTCCCCAAGAGACGTCAGGGGCCACGGAGAGGTAGATGGACTCCAATCAACTGAGACCTGCGCTTGATGCCTTAGAGATGACGTCACCTCTTGTCCCCCCGCCCCTTTCTGGTTTTTAACTTGTCGCACCAGCCACCGTCTCAGCCCGGACAGCTGCAATCTGCTGCAGTGCAGTGGGGTTGTCAATATCCCATCCAACACAGGGATGCCCAGGCGTTACCCTAGCGCAGAGACGAGCGAGGGGCACCCATGTGCAGCGCTGGGTACCCCGATTTTCAAAGGCTCAAATGAGAATTAACTGGTGGAGATGGGCGGTGGAGAAGGTGGAAAAGTATTCCAAGCTAAGGGAATTATTAATGGTTGCACAGTATTGTTTTAGCCCCGCATGTGGTCGAAATATATATCGTTCACATTTACGTGCTTCTAACCCAGTCTGCCCCGAATATCATTGTGCACAATGATGTTTTCTCCCTCCAATTTAAAGAACACTGGGAGTCCGAGTGCTATATAAAAGATGTGACTATTTTGTAACTTTTGAGAAATACTGTTAAATTTGTGGGGGGAGTTGTACTTATTTGTACAAAAGCGGAAAATAGCATTAATATTAAATATTAACTGGGAGTGGTGGTGCACGCCTGTAATCCCAGCACCTGGGAGGCTGAGGCAGGGGGATCATTACCACTTTGAAACCATCGTGGGCTACAAAGTGAGCTTAAGGCCAACCTGAACTGCATAGCAAGACCCTTTCTCAAAAAGACAAAAAAAAAAATTACATTAACTGTTTAATATTTAATATTAATCAGTTGTAAATTGCCTGTTACTTATTTCAAATCAATGAAATCTGATGAGGTTAACACTTAATGTATTAGAATGCTGTAAATTATGATACATGCATTTCTGCTCGTTGTAATCCATGATAAAAAAAAAAACCTAACTGAAATCAAGCTTGAAATTTGGAAAATATTAGACCCGTGAGTTTAATTCTTATAAAGAACCACTGAGAATATACAACGGTGTTGAGGAACTAAAAAGGGAGTGGGACAAATTTAAAGCATACAATAGGGGTAGGGTCTGTCGATGAAAAAAGAGGGTCCTTATTAGGTCTTCTAACTAATCCCGACTAGAAACAGAATTAGTTAAAAATAACTTTTATTAAAAGACAAATCCCCCGGGAAATAGGTCAAGGACTGGGGTAGGAAAAAAAAAAGAGAAAAAGTCATGTAAAGAAAGATACCAAATGGCCTTGGAACTTGCACAAAGAGACCAAAAACAGCTAATAGGCAGGACACAAAGAAAAAGCCAATAGCACAAATAATTAGCTATTCCTACCTGCAATAAAATAAAGAGAAAACAAAGCAGGGTACTAACTTTAAGGCACACCTATGCACTAACATATATGTGTGTGTGTGTGTGTGTGTGTGTGTGTGTGTGTATTCACTCTAGAGTCACTATATTATTCACTCCAGTGTCATTATAGAGCACAATTGGTAACCACATGCCTTCTTACTAACGCTAAGATAACCATGAATAAGGTATCCTCTTGCCAACTAAGATGTCCACTCCAAAAACAAGGCCTTCGATGGTAGAGTCAAGGACAAGTAAACAGGCAGACAGAAAGTAGCTGCACTGGGAGAAATGACATCAGGCACAAGTGTCCGGAAGCCAAACCACATATGTCAAGTTCCGGCTGTAGGAGGGAAGGTAAAAAAAAAAGAAAAGAAAAGAAAGAGTTTATTTTGGCTCATGTTTTAGAGGCTTCAGTCCATGGTCACCTTGCCTGTTGCTTTGGGCCTGTGGTGACAAAGTATATCATGGCAGGAACACACAGCAGAGGAAACGCATTCACCTTGTAGCAGCCAAAAGGCAAAGAGAGACAAGAAGAAGCTAGAGTCCCAGTATCCTCTTCAATGGCATGGTCACCCTCAAATAACTTCCTCCCACTAGGCCTGACTTCCTAAAAATCCTCCCACCCTGCAAAAGCGCCACAAGAAACTGACCATACCTTTAGCATATGAGTCTTCGGGGAAGGCTTCAGGACTGCCACCCTTCTCTGCAAATTTCAGAGGATCAGCAGCAGAATCAACTGTAAGGTTTGACCAAGGAAGTCACCAACACTTGCAGGAGGAACACAGGTCACATGTTTTCCATCTCAGTCTTTGTTGACATCTATACCAGCACAGAAAAACAAACTGTGATGTGAAAAATGACACTGGGGACAAAAGGTAATTTAGAGGACATGGACAACAAAAGAAAAGCTATGTCATTAAGAAAAATGGAACCATGACTCAACCATGGTGTTTCAGAGACTTGGCTATAGTTCCCTAGGATCATTCTTCAGCTTGTGGATCTGTTCTATGCTTTTGGAGGGTTGGGGAAACTTATTACAGAGCTTCAGAGGTTTCCTTATGGAATTAACAAATCAGGGTCTTAGAGCTCTTTCTGTATTAGTATTATTATTATTAGGTACCTGGAATGAAACTCAGGACCTCATGCTTGCCAGGCAGGTGCTGTGCTGCTGAGCTACATCCCTGGCCCTTTTTGTTTTATTTTAATGTCTGCATTTTATTTATTGTTTTTTCTTTTATGGTGCTAGTAATTTAAGTATAAAACACATTATTGTTGTCCACGGATACACTGCTGTACAGCAGGTCTCAAGAGCTCATTCATCTCACTCAACTAAAACTTTTTTGCCCCCATTTCCTCTTCCTGCAACCCCTGGCAAGCACCGTTCCATGCTCTGACTCCGTGAGTTCAACAATTTTATATACTTCATATATGTGGATTCATGCTGTATTTGTCTTTCTGTGACTGGATTGGCTAATTTCATTTACCATAATATCCTCAAGTTTCATCCATATTGTCTTTCAGTGCCATTGAAGAATTCTCCCTCCTTTTTTTCCCTTCAAGTTCTAGGCATTGAACTCAGGGGCTTCACACAAGTCAGGCAAGCAGTTTACCACTAAGCCACATCTCCCCCTCCTTCCACCAACTCTTTTTAAATTCTATTTTGAGACAGAGTCTAAATTGGACAGACTAGTCATGCACTTGCTATCCTCCTGCCTCAGGTTCCTGAGCAGCTGCGATTACAGGTATGCATGACCATGCACAGCAAATCTCCTTTTTAAAAGTTGAATTATTCTATCTTACGTATAACTTTTCATTATCCATCCATCTATTGATGGACATTTAAATTGTTTTTCAGTCATTGTCTATTCCCTGCTGTCTTAGTTATTTTTCTTGTTGCTGGGACAAAACATCCAATGTCCAAAGTTAAAAGAGAAAAGTCTTATTTAGCTCACAATTTGTAAAGGTTTCAATCCATCATCAGCTGACTCCAAGGCAGGGTGGCGCATGGCAGAGGGGCAATAGTTCATGACAGTGGAAGGCAGCAAAAGCAACAAGCAAGGAGAGTAACAGTGAGAGCAAAAAGGGAAAATGAGCCCCTTTTATCTTATCCAGACTGCAGGGATTAGGGCAGTGCCAATCCAATCAGTGGAGGGATCCTGCATTGCCCAGCCTTAATTCCAGCACCCTTAATCCCAGCATTGCACTATGAATCAGTCACAAGCTCCAGATTCAGCTACCACTGAGAAATCCTGTCCTTCCATGACTACGTGAGGCTTTGGGGGGACATCTAGGCACAAACCATAACACCCACCACACCATTACTCTCTGCTTTAACAGTTAAAGCAGCAACAGCACTTAGAAGAGTGCTCAGTGAATATTAGTTGTTGCTACTGTTGTTGTTCTTGGTGGTAGAGCAACGACTCGTTCAATGAGAGGGAAGCCTGGGCTTATTTCAGTGGTTACATGGCACCATTCTTTCTTCTTAGGTGAGGGTGAGAAGCACGTATAACTGTAGATGTTATCTTTCCACCTTGAAGGGAGCCAACCTTCCCAGTAAACAGGAAAGAGGAGAAGGCTGCACCCTTATCAAGCTGTACTTGCAGCCTGCCCTACCTCTTGACATTTCAATTTATTTGGGTCAAACACATGCAATTTATCACTTCATTCTTTGGGGTTACACTTTCTGTTATCTGCCCATCTAAGCCCCCTGATACCATGGCCAGGACCTCATTTTAACTACGGCACCAAACTGATGACACTGGCATTTCATTTTGACCGTGGATGTAGTAAAGAATAAATGAAATCTCCCCATGGCAGATGAATACAAAGATCTAGTGCATTAATTTTCTAGGACTGCCATGAAAAAAGAGCATAACCTGGGTGCTTAAAGCAACAGAGTTGCTCACCTCATGTTCTGGAGGCTGGAAGTCTGATATCGAGGTGTGGTAGAGATGGTTGATTGCTTGGCCTCGCTCCTACATTCATAGGTGGCCATCTTTTCCCTATGTTTGCACATGGTCTTTCCTCTGTGTGATTCTGGGTCCTAATCTTCTCTTCTTATGAGGACACCAGTTGTATTGGATTAGAGACCACCCCAATGACCTTGTTTTAACTAATTCACCTCTTTAAAAAGCCTATGTCCAAATACAGTCACATTCTGAACTACTAAAGTCTAGGTCTTCAATGTTTGAATTAGCAGACCGGGGGTGGTGTAGCCTGTAACACTTAGCAAAACATTAATTATGTGATATAGATTATTTCATATCATATCTTCACACATATGATGGCTATCTTTTTCCAGTTTTTGTTTAGGGTTGATCTCCTCTCCCCCTCCACCCTACCCCTCCACTTCTTCCTTTAGTGTGTCTTGGGTTTTATTGAAGTGTAAGAGTAAAACCATTGGTGTTTTATTGAAGAATAGAATCTCATTTCTGGATGTGTTTGAACAGCGGTCTCTATGCTGTTTTTTTTAATTTCATTAAGGTAGGATTCCAATAAAGAATTGTATTGATTTACATTCCTAGGTTGGCGAATGAATTGCATGATTTAAACTGTAGGGAAAATCTGTGTGACATTAAAACCACTTCCCCACTTTGGTCTGTTTCTCCTAGTGCAAAATGCAGCAGTTGGACTTCATTACTTCTAATGTTGAGTTCACCATATAATTGGATGAAAAAAAAAGTATTTTGGTTTCTTCATTGGGCTTCATAAATAAAAACTTCATCTATTGTTTCCAAATCTTTTCCCAGCATGCAACTAGTCATTAGCCCTACCTACCCCAGATATTCGCCACTGACCACAAAGGTGCATGTCTTTGAAAACTAGGGATCCTAGATCTCCCGTCTTTGAGCATCTGCTTATCCTTATTTCACTGTATAATTCTTTACTGTTTTTCCTGGAGTGAGGAAAGAGTCAGTGAAGCATAAGTTTCTTTCTTTTTTTTTTTTGGTTGGTGTTGTTGTTTGCTTGTCTGTTTTGTCTTGTTTTGTTTTTTGCCAGCATTCAGAGGAAAACAACTTCATTGTTGCATCCCAGGGAAGACATACTCCATCCTAGATGACATTAACCAGAAAACTCATTAAAAACACCTGTGAGATGTTCTAGATACACCTTCCTGTGGCTCCATTCCTCAAAATTATGAATCAGTGAATTGGGGAAATACCTGAAATTGTGGAAAGATCTATAGACACAATGCTGTTCACTTCGGAGTTGTGGGTTTTTGACATAAACCATTTCTTCATTTCCAGTCATACTCAGGTTTTTGTAGTTCATGATGCTAACTTATCTTGTATAGTACATTCACATTAATAGTAGTACCTGTACTGCTAAGAGGAATAACTCTTTTCTCTAAAGGTACACAGTAAGGATTTTAGTTGGTTGTAAGAAATAAAATTAAGCAATTTAGAAAAATTTACCTATCTTACCATTGGAAATGCAATTAGCATTTCTGAAACTTGTTATCGTGTTTTCCTACAGAGCTTGTATATTCTAAACAACAAAAATTTGTGTGGCATTTTCAATAAATGAGAGCAATATTTGATCTCGATGTTCTTTGTCCAGTCATTGAGGCATATTCTGGAAATATAGCACTGAAATAACAAGAGAGTTGATTCCATTAACCCTCCTGGAGAATTTATTTAAGGAAATTGTATTTGTCTGCTGAACTGTGGATTAAACAGTTTCTAGCCTTCTATCCCTTCAGACTTGCATTTCTGTAGTTTCTTATGGAATCTGGAAAAGAGCATCTGAGAAGAAAACAGGGAGGAAACATTACAGAAAACATATAAAAATAATCACCCATTTTCTCTAGAAGTTCAGCTCTTGGTGCAGATCAAGGACAAATTTTGGAGTCAAACAGAACAGGCTCGACCCCTGCGTCTCTCTGCCTTTTCTAGCCTCTGTGTGAGTTCTACATATTACTTCACCTTCCGAGGTTCTCTGTACAGTGGAAATAATCATACTCTCAAGCCAGGGTTGCTATGAGGATCAATATGTAAAATTCTTGGCACACAAGTTACAGGCATCACCATTAACATTTTCTTAGGGAAGAAAACTGGCAGGTGCAAATAAGCCAGAATTTGCTTTCTCTTCATACTTTCATCTTATTGAGATGGACTAGAAGGATTTGTATTAAATTTAGAAAGCTCTTATTTGCCTGTGTTTGGTAAATAGCATGCCAACTCTGAAGTGGCTGCTTCTTTATAGATGAAACACAAACTGTTAAGGTATATGTGACATTTTTAAAGGAATCAAGAGAAACCCTTAAAATACCTTTGAACTAAATATTAGCTATGAACTGATAACATCATTTAAAATCTAATGAAAACTCAAAATCAGTAGCTTTAAATTGCTGATACAATTTAGCACAATCCTTTTCAGTGTCGGGGAAGTGAATCCAAGTAGGATATAGTAAGTACTAAAGATATCTCCAGTTCTTACATAACCTAATATTAAAGCAGGTGACTAGAAACTGTACCTTAGCTATTGTAAGGAAACCAGAGAAGAAAATTGAGCCCTTACAAAAGTTAACCTATAAGGTTCTGAATTTGCTTGAGAGTAAATTCATATATCTGCCTGAATGACCAGACAAAGGAATACTTGTGATTTTAATATTAGTCATTGAGCTGAGCATGGTGGCACATGCCTATAATCTCAGCACTCAGGAGGCTGAGACAAGAGGATTTCTGTGAGTTTTAGGCCAACCTGAGCTACCTAGCAAGTTCAAGACTAACCTACACTACACAGGGAGACCATGTCTAAAAATAAGAATAATATCAGTCATTCATAATCAAGGGAAAACTTTAAGATGTTTAAATGAGTCAGTTCACAATGAAGAAGCAACTCTTACATTTTTGCACAAAATGACATAGCATAAAAGTATAAAATATAACTAATATAGCTCAAATAGTGAATATGTACATCAACTATCTTGTAAATAGAAAAATATATAAAAGTGCTGGAACATCTGTAAAGGTAACTCAAAGAAACTCTATAAATTATAAGATATAGACATAGAACTAGCAATGACTGATTCTAACCAAAGGTAGAGTTTAGAATAATCTTTTTGTGTGTATTCTTCTATCTTGTAGGAACATTTTATATGTATCATTTCTATATGAAAGTGTATATGTATCATTTCTATAAGAAAAATGTGATCCTTTTTCAGTTAAAGAATATCTAGTCACTACTGGAGACTCCATTTCCCAGGTCGCTTGGTGTTAGGTGTGGCTCTATGGTCAACTAACTGGGTTGAGAAGAGATGAGTACGTCTGCTGCCTTCTCACCATTTAGCCTTTCTTGCTGGACCTAATATAGACCCAGGGAACTTGGTGATGAACTGTGATTAAACCAAACTAGAAAGGGTCACCTTCTAGAGATGGGAATAACAAGAGAGGGGAAGCCTGTGTACCTAGGACCACAAACCCCTAGACTTGCTTATAATCAGCTGTTGTAGAAGGAGAGATAAACGTCTATCTTGCTTAAAGTACTTTTAATGTGGTATCTGTGAAAGCGGCGAGGTTAACATTCTGCTGTCATTTTACACTGTATAGCATTCATTTCAAGAATTGTGACATTTGCATTATATTTTATAACCAAAATTATTAAGTTTAATATATTTCAGTGCTCATTGATAATACTTATATGTTTCAATGCCATCTGTTCCAATCATGCTCAGGGGCACTGATGATATCTCTCTATTCCAGCAAGGATAAATGAGTTGTATACTTACAAAATTCTCATGTATTTGGAAAACAACTTGGTTGTTCTTAGAATTCTTGAATCACATCCTTTCCCCCCCCCCCAAATGTCTAGGGATTGCTTTTTTAAAAGTAATGAAACAGAAGGGAAATTTTAGGTATTTTAGCTCAGCCTGATTATTTCTTCTTTTATTCTTCTTTAATTTTTTTTAAGAACAGAAATGTTTATTGAGAGAAAGAAAGCTTCTGTCTGAGAGAGAGACAGAAGGGGTCCCGAGTGGGTTGCCAAAGACTCTGTCTTTTCTAGTGTCTTTATTATAGAGTAAAACCCTGATGGGGAAAAACTGGGAACTCACAAGGCAGATGGGTGTAAGGTGGAACAGAACTGTGGTCAACCAATAAGATTAATTGTTTAAGTAAAGTTGACCAAATCAAGGACAAATGGGGAAGCCAGTCACATAGTAATCGAGCATTCTTATGATCCGGGGATTGGGATGGTAATTCCTGGCTTGTCAAGATGATCCATACCTAATCCTTAATGCTTATACTTAGGATGTGGTTTCATTTGTTTTGCCTTCTGTCTTGAGATCTGGCCCACAGCAAGAGGTGTGTATCTCTGCCAAGGTCACAAGGCATCTGGTCCTCTGTACCAGTTCCTTTGAGGGCCTAGCCCTGTCTGACTGCCTATAATATTTCTAACTAACTCAGTTGCCTGTTTATTTCTTCTTTTAAAATAACTTAATTATTCTGATAGGGCATGTGTAGACTGAATATGTTAATATCTTTACAAAGATATGTGACACTGTTGGTCAATATTTAATCAATTTTAAAGAACGTTAGAAACTCTCTACTGTATACCTTTCTGGATTTCAATCCATTTCTGTATTACATTATCTATTTTTTCTTTTTATTCTATTACCATCTTTGGAAGCATCAGTTCTCTTAACTTATTCATCCAGTCAACAAACATGAAATAAATGTTGGCTGCCACTCTTAATATCACTCTATGTCAGGCACTTTTCTAGGTGCCAATATAAGAATAGTGAAGAGAAAAAAGAAAAAGTTTCCACTCCATGGAGCATACTTTGTAGTGGAAGAGATAGAAAATAATTAAGCAAATAGAAATTTAAAAAAGGATCATTTCAGATGGACATAAGTTTTGGAAAGAGAAACCAGGATGAAGTGATAGTATGACTGCCATGACGCAATAAATGAGGACAGCATCCCGGCTGAGCCTTGCCTGACTTGAAGAAGTCATTCATTCAAAGATCTTCAACTCCTCATCTTCACACTCTAAATCCACTCCCTTAGAAAGTCCTACTGAGTGTTTTGAAAGTAGACTCCAAAATGCATCTTGAATCAGACCATTTCACATCATGCTTACTGCTACCACCTTCACCCAGTTCACTTTATCTCTGCTGGTCTCCTTGCTTCACACTTCATTTTGATTACAGAGTGTTCTTCCCACCCAGTATCTGCAATAATTTTTAAAAAATAAGTAAGATTGTGTCACCATCTTACACACATCCCTTACTGGTTGTCTACAACAGAAAGGGTTATGTCTTATCAGAAATCGCTGACAGTATTCCTCTAACCTTCAATAATTCAATTACCTGGTTTTAGTTAGGCACATTTCCCAGCTTCACTTGCAGCTATCTCTAACCACGTGATTAAATTCTGACCAATAGGAGAAAAGCGGAAGTGACATGAATAGTTTTGATGTTGTACCTTCAAGAGGAAAAGAATTAGCCAGGCTCAGCGACCGACACATGCCTGTAATCCTAGGTACTCAGAAAAGCACAGGCATGACAATTGCTAGTCTGAGATCACCTGGGAAGCATAGTGAGACCATATCTGAAAATTAAAAAATTTAAAAGTGCTGGAAGTGTATGTAGGTCAGTGGTAAAATGTTCCTGGATGCAATTCCTAGGAGTGGGAAAAGAAAGAGATTAAGATTGTCCTCTCTTCTGTTTGCTGGAATGAGGATACAGCCACTCTTTATAATGAAGAAGATGGCAAATCCTGCATGATGATGAAAGAAATATTCCTGATCCTGCAGAGGTCTTTGGACTTCTTACTCTTACACTATTATATGCAAGAGGATAAAACCTCTGCATTACTTAAATCACTGCTATTGAGGAATGTGAAGCAAGATTATGTGCTAGACTTCTGGATCATCCCCTTGAAGAAGAAGATCACCTTCCCTTTCCTGCCTTTGTGGTCTAGGTTTCAAACACAACTGCACAAAGAGAACAGCCATCTTGGATTCCAAAATGGAACCATCGTCTTGAGGATGGCCAGCCAATCTACAATTCTGGGCTGCCTCTCTGGGGACAGTTATGGGAGAAATAAAAATCCTTCTAACATACTGGAAGTCACTTTAGAGTCTGCCTAGCTTTTCTTTCACAAATAAAATTAGAGGTCCTTAATGTAAAGATATATATATATTCCTCTGTCATAGAGAGAGAGAATGAGAACACAATGTCTGGAACAAAGTAAATACTAAAAATACTGCATGTCAGGTCCCTTCTCTTCCCCCACTTCACACAGCACATCATTTTTAATGCCTGGAGCCCTGAGTTCAATACAACTAAGTTTTAATGGGGAACTAAATACCTGTAATTAGAACAGATTATTCCTAAAAGGAGAGCATCACTAGCTATGTGTGTCAGGAGGTATCTTGCCATATTCTCGACATTTAAAAGATTCCTATTCTTTAGGAAAGTGAAATTTTATTGATTTTATGCCTTACAATGGTCATGGGTAGCTTTTCTTCCAATCTATGGCTTAATATCCTCACTCTTCTCAGAGTGCCCATAGAAATGAATACATTAGACATTCAGCAGCAGAAGCTTGATGTGTTAGCAAAGCATTGTGGTACCAACACTTTCCTTAGACAGTTAAAGCCTGTGAATGTCAGTCCACTGGAAGGGCCTTAATTAAGCTGGGCAATGAGCAAGGTCATGATTAGGACATCTGCGAACAGTGAGGAGACCTCTCATCTTGTCCAACCCCAGCTGGCTGCTGTCACTGCAGGGAGAAAAAGGCAACCAACAAAATTTCTATTAAGCACCGTGAATGATATAGATGCTTTTATCTATTGTTTCCTTCATTCTCCACAAGACTGCCATGAAACAGTCATGATTCCTATTATATTGATGAAAAACTGAGGCCTTGCAGCCTTGGCTATTTTCCTAAAAATGCTAAGTGAGGTAGTTACAAAGCCAGATTCCCAGCCACGTCTGTATACGCTAAATGCTCCTGCTTCTTTCCCCCCACCCCAGGCCCGTCCCATCCCATTTCTGTGTCCTGCGCTGCAACTTCCCACAAGGCTATCAAGACGTGTGACCTCTGAATCGGGAGTCAGGAAATGACAATTCCAATCTCACCTCTGCTCAAGGCCTTGGGCATTTCAGGCTTCAGTCTTCTCATCTGAAAATGCAGGGTGCTGGAGTGGAACTAAGGTGGTCTTGAAATTTAGCATTCAGGATCTTGTTGGGAGAAGGACGTAGAAGCTGCAGCTGGTACAGAAATGACCAAAAGCCTTCACAATCTGCGTTTTAGCCCAACTTCTCTACCCCGATTCCTTAGAACATTTTGCTCCTGTTCCTTCTGTACACTCACAGACACACATACACCCACACCACACTCACTCACCCACCCACCCACCCACACCCACACCAACACTCACTGACACACACACACACACACACACACACACACACACCCTCTGGCCACAACTGTCCTGCATTTCTAATGAAAACCAGGAGTTCAGTGCTTCATTCACTAAGTATTTATTGAGCATCTTCTCGGTCCCTAACTGTCCCTGGGTCACAATAATGAACAAGATTCATATGATTCCTGGCCTTGTGGAGATGATAGTTTAGTACAGGACACAGCCCAAACACAAAGAAGCAATGATTTGTTTTAAAAAGTATGAATAATGTAAAAGAGGAATAAAGGAAGGAATAAAGGAACAAATCAAGGGACGTGAGATACAGGGCAGGTAGGCTTTGGAGAAAGAGTAAGACTACTTTGGTGAAAGCATCTGCCTTGGGAGGTAATGTTTAGGCTGGGCTCTAAAGGAGGAGGAGGATAAGAAGGAAGAGAATAAGGAGAAGGAGGAGGAGGTGGAGGAGGAGGAGGAGGTGGAGGAGGAGGTAGCAGTACTAGGGAAAGTGGCAGATGAAATTGTATATGCAAAGAGCTTCAGGCAGATGAAATTGTGTATGCAAAGATCCTAAAGCTGGAAAGACCTCAAAAGGCTTGAGGAACAGGGTTCAAGAAAGGAAAGCTGGAAGTATAATCAGTGGCCAGGATCCCAAGGGCAAGGACACTAGGTGCAGGAGGGTGATGAGATTTTAACTGGAATGAAACAGAAAGCCAGAGGAGGATTTTAAATACAGGAGAGAAGTGACCTAACCTCTTTCCCTCTTTTAAGCCTAGTGTCTTTTGGAGAGGGTACATTTTTATTGAAGTCTAATACACATTGAGAAAAGCCCACGCACTGTGATTGTTCAGCTGAATAGATTTTAAAGACATAAAAATCTCTATTTAATCAGCACCTACATCAAGAAGCAGAGCATTACCCAAAGTCCAGAATCTCTGCTCAGGTCTCCCCTACTTCCCTTCCCCACACCAGTCATGTGCTGGAACAGGAGCCTCATCACTTTCGTGTCATCGCATATTCAGTTTAGTAATTGGCCATCAAACGCAGCCATTATTCAAGACAAATTCATATAAACTTGCAGTTAAATAAATTTTATTAAAAGCAATGGTAAGAAATCCTAGGAAATGCAAAAGTATTATCTAGTGACAGGAAGCAGATCACCGTGGCCTGGGGAAGGGAAAAGGAAGGAAAAAAGCTTGAGAGGTAGGAACTCAAAGGGACATGAGGAAACTTTGGGAGTCGTGGATATTTTCATTACCTTGTTGTAGTGATGCTTTCGTGGATGTGTACAGATGTTAAAACTTATCAAATTATATGCTTGATCAATCATATGTACTTTATTATGTGGCAATTAGACCTCAGTAAAGGTGTTAAAAAAGAAAAAGTACCCCAAATATAGCTCACTATTTGTTCAGCAGCTGAATAAATATGAACAAGACTGGGAATACTCAAAATGGTGGAAATCAAACATTTGGAAGCCATTTTAATACTGTATTCTCAGATGATACTAGCCATTGAGCGAGTTGAGATGGTGGAATCATTTGTCATACAGAAATAGGCATATATATATATATATATATATATATATCAAAATTTACTTGCTAATTATTCTATGACATTGTACAATCATTTATGATTTTGAGGTTGCTGAATCCGTCTGGTGGAAACACCACACACTGTTGAGTGACAGTGCATTTTTTTTCCAACTCTCTATTACTGGGATGTAATATTAGAAACTTGAAATTGGTCATGATAAGATTGACATCACAAGAATCAGTCAATACTAGAAACCATGGTTTTCCTACTCAGAGAGCCAGCTGTGGAACATTTGTCTGCCCCTCTCCCATCCCAAGAGTATGACAGCTTCTAAACTCACAGAAACTCTTTACATTTTACAGTCTTTGGGTCTGGGTTCGGGGGTTCCATTGGAACAGTTTGTGAGATTTCTCCATGTTGTGGTGTGGCGTGGATTCACTGAGAGGAGAATGAGTGTAGAGAGACAAGGACAGGAAAGGTGAACCCCAGTGGAGAGATAGGTGGGGCTGTATTTCGCCACCAAGAAATTTCTGAAAGTGGAGTTAGCAGGGAGAGGGAGAACATTGGGTTGGAACTCAGGGCAAATGTCACAGCTTCTGGAGGAGGTGCTAGACCTTGAGGTTGTGTGAAAGGTAAACTGTGCATTGTCTAAGGAGGGGGCACCAGCTGAAGGATTTGTAACCGGTAGCTGGAGGATTAGGTGCACAGGAAATAAACACATGGCCAAGCAGAGACTTTTGCAGACAAGGTAGATTGCAGCCATGAAATTAAGACAACTAGACTTTCTCAGAAAGAGCAGGTATTATTGTAGATCCTTGTTTCAAAGCCTGCTTTGGTTTGAAACAGGATGGGGAAGGTGACTAATGCACAGGAAGAGTAAGAAGAGGAATCTTATCTCATTGGTAAAAGTATACTGATAAGATATAGAGAGAGGGAAGCCAAAATGAGGATTATAGGGAGGAAAGAGGTTGCTTTTAGTTTTCCAGGTTCAATGTACAAAACCCTACACGAATTAAAATGAGAGAAAATGTTTCCATTCCTTTGTGCCTGTTCATTCTTTCATAAAATTAATATTTATGTTTCAAGAAACAGGTTCAATGTATTTGAGCAAGAGGCAATGACTGTGACTAAAATTGTTCACTGGAACCAAAGTCTCTAAAACTCATGGCTGGAGAGGAATAGACCAGGCATTGAGGAGCCAAGAGTGGGGTAGGGAGCTAAGAAAGACAGAGAAAAGACTTTGGATCCATCCTTCCCACTATCATACCACAACTAGCAGGCATTGTGCTTGAGGAAAAGGCATTTTATCTCTTCTTTCTCATTTTTTTCAACTTACTAGTATGATACTGTGGAACTCTCTAGATTTCATGAAAACTAATGTCATGATAAGCTTTGAACTCATGCAGTAGTGTTTTACAGTATGATGTCCAAACTCCATGAATCAGAATAGTCTCTGGGTACAGTAGTGCCCTCCCCAGAAGCTATGCCCAAGTCTTAACCTCCAGTGCCTGTGAATGTGATGCTAGTTTGAAATAGGATCTCTGCTGAGATAATTAAATTAAAGATGTCAGACTGAAACTATCTTATATTTAGGAAAAGCTAGGATTGGAGGTTCCATTTGATCTAGCTATTCCCCTTTTGGGTATCTTCCCAAATAAAAACATCCTACCACAGCGATATATGTGTGCCTATGTTTATAACTGCACAGTTCATAATAGCTAGATCTTGGAAACAACCTAAATGTCCCTGGACTGAGGAATAGACAGAAAAGATGTGGTATTTCTATATAATGGAATACTACTCAGCTATGAAGAACAATAAACAAGACATTTTCACTCTTAAATGGATGAGTATCGAAAATATACCTCTCAGTGAACTAAATAAGTCATATATATGTAATCATCACATTGTTGTGCTTGTGTGATGAACTGAAAGAATATCTATGTATATAAAAAATTAGTTAAGATAGTTAAAGAAAAAGAATTTTGAAATTAGTTAAGATAGTTAAAGAAAAAGAATATCTATGTATATAAAAAATTAGTTAAGATAGTTAAAGAAAAAGAATTTTGAGTGAAAAGTAGTTTTCACAGGGTCATCTTCAGATTTCATTTTTATTGCAAAATTTTTATTTGAAAATAATAGAGCAATCATAACAAAAAAAGATAATCATATAGTTGGTTTCCCTTGATTCACTGAGGTGAAAGTTTTGTGCTAATAATTTTCTGGACAATGTTTCATGTCTATATCTTATACCCAAAACAACTGCTATGAATATAACAATATGCAATGTGCTGATCATTGTTAATCCTCCTATTGGCTGGCTTTGAAATTGTTTTACTTTAATTTCTTACTCTTCTTCTGTTTAAAATAAAAAAAAATTTAAAGAAATAAAAATAAAAAATAGAAATGGGACTTAAACGGACTAGCAGTGTCGCTATTTAAGAAAAAGGAAAGGGAAATTTGAGATCTTGAAGACATGGAATAAAAGGCCACGTGAAGATGGAGGCAAAAAGTGGAGTGAGTCAGGCACAAACCACGAGGCAAACCGGGCCAAAGGAGCTGAAAGAGGAAGGGAGGATTCTCCTCTAAGGCCTGTGGTAGGAGCATGGCCCTGCTGACCCCTTGATTGCAGACTTCTGGCTTCCAGACTATAAGACAATTTTCTGCAGTTTCCAGACATCAAGTTTGTGGTAATTTGTTAGGGAAGCCCTAGAAAAGTAGACATCTCCTTTAAAAGGTTGATGCTTAGACTCTATCAAAGGCCACAGAGGACTAGGGATAAAGTTAGTGGCATAAGGGCCTGCCTGACAAGCTCAAGGTCCTGAGTTCAATTCCTGGTCAAAAAAAAAAAAAAAAAAAAGACATCGAGCCAGAATCTGGAGCAGTACGTCTAAGGATCTACTTTCTAACACGGTCCTCTAAACTATGATGCTATAATGTTTGACAGCTACTGATAAAAAGCAATTAAGTATGCCTTTGTCTTTCAGTTCAATGGCTCAACACTGCAAGCTATTTGTTTCAAATACAAATGGAAATCTCATAGGCCGCCTGCTGCTTTCTTAGCAAAGCACCCAGGACGATTAGCCAGTGGTATGAGATAACCCAGATTATTAGTTACTGGAGACTTGTAATTACTTAAGCAGTGGCTGGGTAGCAACTGGAACCACAAGGCTGCTAACATGACAGTAGGTCCCACTTGGGTGGGAAACCATTGTGCTTCAGTGTGTGCAGAAATAATGAGGAAGGAGAGCTGAATGGTCAGGGTTGGGCCACCACAGGTAAACAGAAATCCGAGCTGGAGCCGTAATGGAGAATCTGGGAACACGACTAACATTCGGGACTGGGATAAAGGCCGACAGGCATAGGAGGAAGGACCGAGCTGCTGAACTCTGTAAATGATATTTTTCACTCCTTCAGAGGCAAACAAGTGAGAGGAGTTGAAATGCGAGAGCGAGAGAAAACAAGCCTTTGGCAAAATGACTGATCTCTTTGCAGGACCAAGGCAGGTGCCCCTGAGCTATGGCGCTTCCCCATGGACTCTGTAGATTTAGGCCTTGAAACAATGCTTGCATGACTTCTATGCAGTGACACAGTGTTAATTGGAAGGATGAATCTCAAAAGGAAAGAACCAGACTATTGAGGAACAGGCGGGAAGATGAATGTGAAAGCAAGAGTTGTCAAGGCACAAAGGGGGACCTTTATTTTTTTTTTCTGGGAACATCAGGAAGCCATCACCTGGGCTTGGCACCTGAATCAGGCACTAGAGATGGAAACTGGTGTTCATCAGAGGAGAAGAGGAAAGCAAGCAGGAAGTAAAAGAGCATGGCTCTGGTCTACTTTCTTCGTGTGTATTAATATATTCTCTCTTCGCCTGAGGTTGATGCAGTTACTATGCTGAGTTTACAGCAGGGACACTCAAGTGCCAAGAAACTAAATGACTTGCACAAAACCACATGGTTAAAAGGTTGGGGAGCCAGGACTTGAGCCCTAAGAGTCTTGTTTCAGAGCTTCTGTTTGAGAACCACCCAGTTAAGCTGGCTTCTAGTATGTGCTAGTATTTGCTGTGTGACCTCAACATGTAAATCAGGCTCTACAAGCCTCATTCCTCATCTGTCATATTCTAACAATGGTGGGGGGCATGTGGTTCGGTCTGCCAAGGAGACTTCTGCTTGGACCTCTTTCTACTGCAATGGTCGGTGCCAATGAGCCTGGTCACATTCTTCTCTAGGCCACTGCTAAGGATTTCAGGAGTGGGGAGTTGCCCTAAGCTGGGCCCATCTAGGCCATTTTGGGGATTTTTTTACAACCAGAAGTGAGATAGAGAATTAGCTCCTTTTTGGTGGCGGGACATCAAATATGTGAAACCCCTGTACTCCTGGATATTGCATGCTCTGGTGCATGGGTGAGGAGGTGTGTTTGGTCAGAGAGAAAGAGAGACAGAGAGAGAAAGAGAGAGACAGAAAGAGACAAAAGGAGACACAGAGAGACAGAGACAGAGAGAGACAGAAAGAGACAGAGACAGAGAGATATTCCCAAACTTCCCCATTTGCCTGGGTGAGTCTGACTCTGGTACATGATATAAGCAAGTGGTTTTCACCAGGAAGCTACCGTAGAACCTGTCCCCCAGCGTGGTTTTAAAGAGGGACGCAATGATGGATGCAAACCTATTAGTAGGATGTCTTGCCCAATCTGTGCCTGGCAGATAAGTAGTTGCCACTGTTTCAATCATCGGTATCCTTCCTTTAGCAAACTGCATTCCAGAAGCCTGAATGGTTAAGAATTCGAAATGACCCATTCTTGCCTGTGTATTCTGCCCTAACGCAGCTCTTTTACTCTCTGCCTCCTTGGTCCACTCCTATATGACCTAAAAAACCTTGAAGAGGTTTATCCTTGAAGAGTTTTCTGAGCCCTTCAGAGCTATCACTTCCCCTTATCTGCCTGGTACACACAGAACCCCGAGACAGGTGTTTGGTTAAAGTGCTGTCTCCCCACCTGACTGCAAAGCCCGACTCCTCATTCTCTTTGCTCTGAGCCTCAGAGCCCAGCGCAGCCCCGGCCTGGCAGAGCCTCCAACCTGCTTTGTGCCTTAAGGAGAAGACGACGAGGTTTTCATCTCAGGAAGGCGGGCCTGCCAAAAGTTCATCCGTCTTCATGTTCCTTGTCTGATATAAAAATGCATTAGCAGATGGGCATGGTGTGCTCCAGAGCCCAGTAAAATCGGAGACCCAAGAGCCAGGAGTGCTGCCTCCAGTACCACGTGAAGGCCAGCAGATGCGGTGATGCCTTCGAGACACAATGAGCAGGAGGAAAGTAACTTTAGAAGGTGTCTGTCTGTGGATCCATCCAAAGCCACCCCAGGCCCAGCAGGGCCCTTCTGGATGCTTGTCCCTGCTTCTTTCCCTTGCTCGAGTGGCTGAGATGGAAACATTTACATCCCACACTTACTGGGTCAGAAGGAAGGGCTTAGCAAGGTCTGGGACACCTTGGGCCATTAAGGTCACCCTGCTCGCTTCCCTTGCTCTGATTCCACGTGCAGCAAGAAAGCTCCCGTGGAGCAGTTCTCCAGGACTGAAATGCCTTTTTAAGTATTGCTTGAAGTTCAGCATACTTGGCATGCTCCTGAGAAAGACCTCTTTTCTAATGGAAAGTCATGCCAGACTAATCTGGTTATGCTTGGTACATGCTGCGCGGCCAAGTTAAACCAGCTGCTGTGGCCTCTAATAATTGAACCAATTACCAGCATCCCAACAAAGACTGTCATTTAGAGGCATAAGACTAGTTGGTCACTTAGGATGTGGCTCACAGGAAACCCCAGGAACTTTAGGCAGGATGGCGACATTGTCAATGAATCCAAACCTTTGTCTTGGGATTCAAATGCACTGGATGGGGGGAAGCTGGTCCTAAACCTCTATCTTGAGGACGACAGGTCATTGTTCCAGTTCCCCTAAGATCTGGGTGGTGTGTGCGTCCCAGGAGTACTTGCTACATGAGAGTAAGTGTGTCCATATCACAGTTTTGGGGTCCTCCCCTCTTCCCGTTTGGCCTAATAATAAACTCTGACCACCTGATATTTGGGAAAGGCTATTTTAGAGTGTGGATGACATCAGCCAGTTTTGGTGAACCTGATCAATACTTGGTCCTGAGCAAATTAAATAGTGGATTCTGAGTCATGGTGATGCCCTGTGTCAGTGGCTTCACCATCTCCATTTTCAGCTGCACTCACTAGACTTGAATTATTTTTAAGCGCTACTTAACCAACAAACTTCTATCCCTTCACCCCTTTGTAGATATAAGCTATAGGAATCCTTTCCCTGCTCTGGCTGAGTGGCTAAAATCTGCTGTATTTGATTTTTTTTTAATTAAACTTCAGACTGCATTTCTTTTGGAGACAGGGAGCAACACAATGTGGCTACCCTGGTGAAGGAGAGGAGAGAGTGACAAGAAAAAAGAATATGTATGTGTGATGGAAAATAGGCTGTCATTATTATAGGGTAAATAGAGAAACAGATTCGTAGGAGTGAGCTTCTCTACAAAAGAGCAGAGAAGCAAGAAAATGCAAAAGCACTCCAAACTAACAAGGCCTCCCATGTGTCTCTCCTTCAGAATATACCCACAGCCTCCGTATGCATTATATCATTTGATGCTTCTAGTCAGTTTGCAAACTGGGAAATACAGACATCTGTTCATAGTTCACACAAGGAAAACGGACATGAGAGAGGTGATCGAAGGTCACAGGACGCAGGCAGGATTTGAGCTTGTTGGAAATGCAATGAATGAATGAATGAATGAATGTATTTATTCATTTATTCTTGGTACCAGGAATCTAATTCAGGGCCTCGGGCTTGCCAGGCAGGCACTGCACGGCTGAGCTGCATCCCTGGCCCACAATGAATTCACTGAATGGAGGTTTGACTATCATTTCCTGGGGGGAGGTTAACAGCATAAGCATGAGAGTCAGCGGAGTCGTTTTCAGCCCCAAGCCAGTCTGTGCAGCAGCTAGCCATGGGAGCTCGGCAAGTTTCTCACAAGCCTCACTCTTCTCACCTGTAAAGTGGATCTAATGACGCTGTCAGAAGTAATAAATGAGATACTACATTTAAAAGGTTAGATATGTCACCAGAACTCTGTTAAGCACACAGTAAAGATGCTTTCTTCTCTTTCTTTATGTTGTTGATACTTCCACAGTCTTCCTTCATCTTCTTTCCTATCACACATACATAAATCCTAACATCCTCTGACTTTGTTTTTTGAAATGTGGTCTCACTATATAATTCAGGCTGGCCTTAAACTCATGATGGAGCCCAGGCTGGCCTCAAACTCATGGTGATCCTCTTGCCTCAGCCTCCTAAGTGCTGGGATTATAGGCGTATGCCACCACATCAGGCTACTAGTATTCTCTGATTTTAAATACACACATACCTCATTTAGTACCTCTAACACCAATCGGCCCTAGTCTTTGCCACTCAAATCTACAGAAGGAATACAGGGCTTAGGAAAGAATGGGGAAGTCTAGCCTTGACCCTTTACATGAGACATCCCTAAGAGAACTTAGCATTCCTAACAAATGTTTCCAATTTTCTTTTTGGTTTACAAGTTCCTTTACCCAGAGGATAGATTTGAGGGTCTCCAACAGCTAGGCTAATTAAATATAATTTTTTCCTTTTTGGAGTTTTAGCTGAGTTGGAGGCTTCAGGAAGGAGAGAAAGGAATAGCCCGGGTGAGGTACATGGGTGCCTTTCACTTCTGAGTGAATTCCCCGGATAAAGTGCCCTTTCTGGCAATGGGACAAACAGGTTCATCTGGAGCTTTGGCTCGCTGGTGTACAAAGTCCTTCCTAAACGCAGTACTCATCTCCAGCCACCCCAGGAGGGTTCAGGGGCAGCCACTGTGTGCTGAACTAGGTTTCACCCCCTCCCTACCCCCAAGAGTTGGAGATACAACACTGCTCACACCACATGGACCTTTCCACAGCCCTGCAGGCCAGGGCTGAGATGGTGGCCTCACACCTGCCCCATCTGGGCCACAAAAAGGGGACATCTTACCAAACCCCCTCCCTGGCACTCCAGAAATTACAGGGTGGGGGAAATTGCTGGCTGGGCGAAAGGCTGCTTTCCAGAGTTTCAAAGCAGAGAACATCTTTTAAGAAACTGATTCTGAAAAAGATTTCTTTCAATGGTTCTGCTTGTTTTTAGAGCAGTTCCAGATCTTGGGAGCTTCTGCTATCTCTGCTTCTTTGAAAAGGCACCTGAAGCATTTAATGAAGGAAATCAGCAAGGTGCCTCCCACCAGGACGCTAAGATGAATGGTATTCATGCATGTAGAAGCCAGCGCTGGAGCTAGGAAGAGGTGTTCCAGGAGTGAACAGCACCAATAAAGACCTGGAGAAAGAAAAGTTATGGACATTTGTAAAGATTCTTCTCTAAACAAATCTCTTCATCATCTACCTCTCTCCAGTATTCTCCCTGTAGTCCTCTAGAGCATATTACTTTCCACACTGTATTATGGTCACACCTCCCCACCTACACTGTCAGCTCGCATATGACACGCTTCCTCTGTGTGTCTGATTATCTTTGTATTCAATTCAGAGTTATACACATACTTGTTTAGAGCTGGTGTTGAATGAATGAGGGGAAATACACTCAACCAGCAACGTACTGGACTTACCAATAAATGATCTTGATTCCAGTGGTGTTCGATAGACTCTCAGATGTCATTCACTTTCATGTGAAGATAAAAACAAGTGAATGATGGAGAGATATGTTATTTTGGTGACCCCTCACCCAATGAACTATGTCACCCAACTTCTATTCCCTGTGTAGTCCCATCCTATCTTGGCTCAAGGCTTGGCCATGTGGCTGACTTTGGCTGGTGGAACATTAGCAAATAAAGGATTAATAAGCAACACACATTGAGGTTTATCCAGGATTGCTGGCTCTTAGCAGCCCTAAGCTACTGTGCAAGAAGTTTAACTTCTCTGCTGCACAGAACATATAGAAAAATCATGTAAGGAGGTCATGTGAAAAGAAAGACGCTTTGTCACTACAAGGACAGAAAGAGACAGCTAGTCACGCCAGCATCCCAGCCAAGCCTCACCCAGAATGCAGAATGATGAGAAATAATAAAATGGTTGTTGTTTGTAAGCCACTGGGCTTTGGAGAGGAGACAATAATAGGAAACCAGAAGCCTTGCTGTCGTCATAGAATTGTCTGGACAAAGTGATATGATGCTCGGTGGGGGGCTTTGTAAATGACAGAGGCTGAGCACCAACATGGGTTTCATCTCTGGGGACAGGTACAGATTCCATTTCATGCTGATTTACCCCCGTGTTCACTGAGAATGAGCCTGAGGGATTCCCTTCTCGTATGAAAAACAGTACAGTATTACTATCTAACCAGGATAACCTTAGGTTTCTTCTGTTGCTCTCCTCCTTCTTACCTGGGTAACTATCTACTATTCCCTGGAAGAGTAAGGGCTAGTTTAATGAAAACTAACATAACATTTATAAATAGACACATATCCAAAGTAGGAAAGATGTGCCATCTTCTTTAATCTTAAGGGATGGAGCTAGTTTGAGGACTAGTTAATTCATATAAGACTTGATACATTTAAGGAAAATGGTTGGTCCTGTAAGGTTTCTTCAATAGGAAAGACCAGAAAAAATGAATGGCATAAAGAGCAAAATAAAAGGAGATGGCAGGAAATAGGAAGGTAGGCCCTGTGGAGTGGATATGGAGAAGGAGAGAAGGCGAAGGAACAGTGATTGAGATGCAACGTGCGTATGTTTCAGTTCCCCAAGATGAATGTAATTATTATGCACTGCAAACATACACTAATACACATATAGAGTAAATTGACCAGGATAGCTTTTCTAACTTCATAATTCCAGTTTGCTTTTCCACTGTTTTCATGAATTAACAACAAATCTCACCTTATATGAGAAATAATTATAAGACATGAGTAAGTGCATTTGAAAGAGAGAAGGCTGAGGTAGAAAGGAGAAAAACGAAGTTGCTGTGGTCGAAGGGGCCAGGCTCCCATCTGGGCCACATTCAGAATTGATCCAGCCAGGGGAATTACACCAACCAAATTCCCCAGGGGCCCATTGATCAACCCCAATGACCACAATGCCAGATTATCCACTTGCAATGAGAAACGTGACTTCCAGCTACAGGCGGAAAGGTGGTAAGGAAAAGATTACTTGAAGCAGATTGCTTGAACTAACGAGGGTTTACTGTCTAGAAGCAGGAGGCAACGAGGAAGCACAGAGCAGCAGGGACCCGAGAGCGTTCGAGTAAGCTGAGTGACTTAGGAAGGAGGACAGAATGCGCTCAGCTATCCTAGTGTATGAGCTCACCAGGGCGCAGGGGAATCCAGGCAAGGAGCTAGCTTTCCCTTCTCCAAAAGGACAGTGGCAAGAGAGTCTCTTATATTATGAAAAACAATATAACAGAACTGAAGATTTTGCAAAGTTCATGAAAGACCCTTAACCCCAAGCCCAGTTCACTTTCCTGGAACCCTCACACATAAGTGCCCAGGGCACTTCCGGCTGCCTACTACTGTTCTTTTAAGTGTACTTTATGTTTGTGTATATGCCAGACCCCAACCTATGAGTTCCGGAGGTTAGAAATAGGTTTTGTACATCTTTCTTTAACCGGTCCCAGCATAGTCACTGACATACACAGTGGTGCTCAATACATGCAGGGATCACTGACCAAAAGTCTGAGACTTCTGAAATCTGAAACATACCAATTTGCCTCTCCTTTAGAATATTACATTCCCCTTTTGTCATAATTTTAAAGTGGGGAAATGTAGAGGACATCAGGTCATACGTCTTTTTATGAGATTATTGCAGTAGTGGGTGGGGAAGGCCAAGATGAGTCCTATACCCCTCTGCGGCCCTCCTGGTTCCTGACTTCCAGATACCTGTGCTCTCTTGCTTCTGACTGGGGCTGCAAGGGTCGGGTGGGGTGGGGGAGGAAAATAAACCCTACTAAATTGTCACCTCCCACCCAAAGGACTCAGCCTAGGGTCACAAAGGCCTTCGTGTCTCGCTGAAATAAAATTTTCTTCAATCTTGCCCATTCATCCTTGCAGACTTTTCCCCACAGCAAGTGGCGCTGGTTACCGGGGAGGCCAAGCTTCCGCTCCCTTCCCTACTCTGTGCGCCTGGCTCAGGCTTGTAGGAAGAGGTCGGATGGGGGAAGCTGAGCGAGGAAGAAGGCGCTGGGCTTGCTGGGGCCAGGGGAAACGTTTATTAGTCTTGCCTTTAAATCAAATTTTTTTTTTCCTTCAAATCATTCTAAACTGGTCTTTCTCAAACTTGGCTGCTCTTTAGAACCATTTGGGTCGCTCTGAAAACGACAAGGCCTGACTATCCCCCCATAAAGTCTAATTTACTTGTTGGACAAGGGTTCCTGGGCATCGTGGTCTTTCAAACTGCCCACTTTATTCTTGGGTTAAAAACTACTAATAGAAATTAATTTCTCTCCCCATCCCTTAAAAAAAAAAAAATTCCTGAGCCCAGGTCACCGCCACCAGCCACCAGCCCTGAAAGGTCTCAGAAAATCAGCGCGGGCGACGCTGCTAAACAAGCGTCGACCGCGGGGCGTGACAGAAGGGCGTGGTCTCCGGCGGCCCCGCCCCCGCACGCCTATCGGCGCTCGGTGCGGGCCCTGACGTCACTCTTGTCAGGGCCGAGGCACATGGGCTGCCGGATGCGCTGAGCCGGGCTGCGGGGCCGGCAGCGCGGGGTGCAGCGGCCGCCGGCGCGGGGCGGGGGGTGGGGCGGGCCGGCGCGCCGCCTCGGGGACTCGCGCGAGGGGCTGGGTCGCGCGGTGCCTTCTGCTTTTCTGCAGCCTACATATTTTTTTGTTTTGTTTTTTCTTTTCTTTCTTTTTCTTTCTTTCTTTCTTTCTTTTTTTTTTTTTTTTTGGTTCCGATTTTGAACATTTTGCAAGACGAGGGGTTCGAGGCAGGTGACAGCATCCTGCGGTTGCCGAGGACCCCGCGGGCACTTGACGCGCTCTCCTGGGACTGTGTGCATTGAGAACCCGAAAAGTTGCTTTTGGTTTTTTAATATTTTGTATGCAGATGTATTTCGAAAGATAAAAGTAAAAAAAAAAATTTTTTTTTCTTCCCTTGTCTGCATCGCTTGGAAAGCGAGTACTTTTGGCAAAGGACGGAGGAAGAGCTCTGCAACATTTCTGGGACCGACTAGTTTTCTTTAAAAAAAAAAAAAAAGAAAGAAAGAAAAAAGGAAAAAAAATTGAGTGCATCGCGATGGAGAAAATGTCCCGACAGCTTCCCCTGAACCCCACGTTTATCCCGCCTCCCTACGGCGTGCTCAGGTCTCTGCTGGAGAACCCGCTGAAGCTCCCCCTCCACCACGACGACGGTGAGCCCGCCGCGCTCCCGGGTCCCCGCCGCGGCCGCGCCCGCGCCCCGCTGGCCCGCTGCAGCGTGCGCCCTCCGCGCCGCCGAAATCGGGGAGTGCACCCGTGCCCGGTCTTCCTCCTCCCGCTTCTCCTCTTTCTCCTTGCTAGAAAGGGGGCGTCCTTTCCGAGCAGCATTTAAAATAGCGCCGGGGACCTGGCCCGGGCTCCCGGTCCGCTCCCGCGGCGGCGCAGGTGGCAGGTAAAGCTGGCAGGTCGGGGACTCCTTCCCGAGGCCGCGGGCGCAGCGGCCGGGGCTGGGAGGAGAAATCCCCGGGGGGCCCGGTGTGGGCTGGGGACTGGAGGGAGAGAGCCTGGCCGCGTTGGGGTGGTGGCGGGGCTGCTTGTGTTGTCATTTAGCGTTGGGGGTTGGCCAGGTGTGAGCCTCGCGGGTGGGACCCACCGTGCAGGGTCACTGAGGCAGCGGAGGGGTGGGGGGCGCGGCCGGGGGAGTGGTCCCGGGCTGGGAAGCCGCGCACGCCACCCTCAGCGCGACACTTTCCCTGTGCACTTTCCCTGGTGGGAGGGGAGAGCGGAGCAGGCTCACGTGTAACCGCGCAGGAGCCTCCTCCGGCTGGAGCCCTTTCCCGGTGAGTCCCGACCTTCTTCCCCCGGTAACCTGGGCTGTGGCGGGAGAGGGGGGGCGTGTGGGATGAGCGGGGAACGGAACCGAATCCCGCACGGGTTTGTCGTTTGGGCAGAAGTGGTTTTGTGCCTTGGTGACACTGGAATGATTGCACATCACGCGGCGCTTGCATAAAGTCCGGAGAGATTATGTGGTTACCAAGAGCTTGGGAGTAGTCCCTGTCTTTCCTAGAAGTGGACAACCTGTTGCATTGCAAGAGTTGGTGCATTCTGCAGATTTTAACCCCCCGACCCCCACCGCATTCTACAGGAATCGCGCTTGGGAGGAAGGGGCTGCCGGCAGGCTTTGCGGCTGTGGGTGTTTTAAGTCAGATTCTCAGATGAAACTGTAGAGGGTTAGAATGGATGGCGGTGGAGGCTGTTTCTCTGCGGAAAAAACTCAGAAGCAAATTCCTTAATCCCAGATTCCACCCACGCCTGAGTACTAGAATTGGCAAAACCCAGAGTGCCTGTTAAAGACCTAATCTGGTGAGCGCTGTTTCCAGGTAGGATTTAGCTGCATTCTTCCATCATAGGTATGCAGAATAATTCACCTTTTCCTGTAGCCCTGCTTAGCAAGGGCTGCGTAGATGTGTACTTTTTGTGAACTGGCTAATTCTTAGGTGTTTGGGGGAGGAGAAAGGAAAAAACACTTTCTGTTTATTTACTGCTTTTGGAAGACAGACGGCGCCCTGGTGGCTCTCAGATAGTTCTCCGTTTTCTTCTCAGGTTTCTCAGACCCTCTATGTCTTCCTTGGGAATGGGGATGATTGCTTTTTGCAAGTTTACTGTGATATTTTTGAGATAACATATGGAAAGAAGCAGGCATATTTTAGGTATTCCATATCTGGTGTTGAAGAAGGGCGGAGAGTCCTTGCTTTCCCGAGATTGAGATTAATAAGACCCTGGTTTTATAAATGTGAATGATCACATACTGTTACTGGGATACATTTTTGGAGGAGAAACCAAGCCTGGTGATTGAAGGTTTTCTTAAAAGTCACAGCAATTGCACATGATCCCAGGTGATCTTTTCCCATTGTAGATTTAAATTACCTCCTCAGATAATGCCCCGAAATGTCCTCTTGTTCTTATCCTGGATCAGCCTGTAGCCCTGTTCCATGGACTGGTGCTTTCTTTCCAAAGTAAATAGGAAGATGTTGAAAACCAGGCAGACATCCATGTCCTGCCTGAACTTTTTACTTCAGATCCGCGCAAGACAGCCAGAGAATCCTGGTGTCTATGAGAAGTCGCTTTGTAACAGAGGCCGGGAAGGGTGATAAAAGAGCGACACCTTTTCCTTCTTTCTTTCTTTTTTAATCCAACTTCCCCTTCTTCTGCAGCATTTAGCAAAGATAAAGACAAGGAGAAGAAGCTGGATGATGAGAGTAACAGCCCGACGGTCCCCCAGTCGGCGTTCTTGGGGCCCACCTTATGGGACAAAACCCTTCCCTATGACGGAGATACTTTCCAGTTGGAGTACATGGACCTGGAGGAATTTCTGTCAGAGAATGGCATTCCCCCCAGCCCGTCTCAGCACGACCATAGCCCTCACCCGCCTGGCCTGCCGCCCGCTGCCTCGGCTGCCCCCTCCGTCATGGACCTCAGCAGCCGGGCCTCTGCACCCCTGCACCCCGGCATCCCATCTCCAAACTGTATGCAGAGCCCCATCAGACCAGGTACACTTTCCTAGGGCTCTCCCTTCAGATGGGAGGGAAGGCAGAGGGGAGAGATTGAGGAGCAGGGGGGACGATCATGAACCCTGACACTTGGGAGGTTTTAAGGTGTGTCTGCTTCACCCCCAGTGGAGGGTCCACTTCAAGGAGCTTCCAGCCCTCACCTGGAGTCAGTTCAGTGCAGACTCTGTGGGTCTAGTGCTGCAAAGTCTGATCTTTCAGGTCTGGGGTGAGAGCCCGGGAGCATGCATTTTAAACAACTCCCCTTAGGATTCTGACACAGCTCCTCTGAGGACTATAGTTTAAGGCGTACTGCCCTACAGTTCATGGTGTGGATAAGGGAAGCATACCGCTCCTCTCTTAACCCTTTTCTGCTTTCTGCTGATACACAGATAATAGGCTCTTGCTGGATGATTTGAGTAGGTTTTCTGTAAGACTTGGTGTACCTACTTTAATTCTTCTCTGGCCTGAAGGGAAAAAGAAATGAGAGTAGGCCTGTGGGGTAGGTAATTTTTTTCATCTTATTTTGTCATTGACTGAGAACCACAATCTAAAAGCAGGCTCTTATATTAACTTAGAAAGCTTAGCCTCCTCCCTTTTAGTATCAGACTCTCTCTCTCTCTGTCTCTCTTTCTCTTTCTCTCTCTGCCTATCTCTGTCTCTGTCTCTGTCTCTCTCTGTCTTTCTCTCTCTGCTATTTCCATGAACAAAATTGTTCTTATCTTTTTTTTTTATTTTCATGCCTAATCTACTTTTATTATGGCCAAAAGGCTGCGAGGTCAGCTATAAATGATGCCAAAATGTTACACAGAGACATCACCCTAGGACACTAGTGCTTTAAAACTCATTACGAAATACTCAGAGGTAGACACAGACCAGGAGAGCTCTGGATTCGTGTCTTCAGCACCCCAGAGTACAAAATGAGCAGGAAGAAAGATCATTTCGTGTGCACAGGGAACCAGGAACAAAGATTCCGCCTGAGAGAATGACAGGAAGGTCACGGAACAGAGGGCCATCACCACAGGGAAAGACAGACAGCCAGGACAAAGCGAGACTTGTCTTAGAGATCGTTACTGAACTCTGTGTCCTCAGCTCATGCAGAAATTTCTGTAACACACAGAGTGAGGTTTAAATGGCGGGGGGGAAAATAAAGGAAAAGAGGAAAAGAATACCTCTGCTTTGATATGTGAGGATTAGAGTTCAGGTTCATCCTTCCAGATGGCCCTGGGCTTTCAAACCTCACTTACCTCTTCTCCCAAATGCATGTTGAATGATAACTCATTGGCTCACATGGAATGAAGTCTTGTCCTGTAGCCACCCCCTGAGAAACTGAGCAAACTCTCCTTCGTGTGACCTAGCGTCCCTGCTTCAGGGAATGTTTATCTAAACAGACAGCAGGCTAAGTGCATGACGCTTCCAAGGAGGAAAACAGTCAGGGGGACAGAAGCATCCCCCTTGTGAGCAGGACATCAGTGCCTCAGTCTTTCTGCTGTGCAGTGAGACTCCTGCCACTTCATGACTTTTGAAAATGTCATAGCCTCTTGGCCCCTTAGCGTCCCTTTGGGTAGAGGGCATAATGTCTCTTTGGTGAGATAACTGTGAAAATTTAGACGTAACGTGTATAAAGGGTTGGATGACTAGTACTGGGTATTCTGGTATTGGAAGTGGCTATGACTGCTGTTATATCTATGTCAGCTTTTACCATTTTATTCCAATCCTTGTCTTCTGAAATACCTTCATAAAATAATTATGTACGTTGTATAATCTTCCTCTGCAGGGAAATACAAAGACGTTTTGCCCAATAGTTACTGGATTATAATCTGAGGCTTAAGTCATTTTTAAGAGTTTGTTAGAGTCTGTATTGCTCTGTAACTCCCAGAACCTTTGGGATACCCCAGTCAGAGTTGGAAGCAGTGGGTATCATTTAGTTATGTCAGAAGGCACATCCTGAAGGTCTGGAAATAAGCTCTTTATTTAAATGTCTTCTTTCGCCTGTAATCTGAGAGGCTGAGGCAGGAGAATTTCAAGTTCAAGCCCAATCTGGGGTACTTAGTAACTTAGCAAGCCCCTGTCTCAAAATTAAAAAACAAAAACAAAACAAAACAGTTTAGAAGAGGTCTAGGAGTATAGTTCAGTACAAAGGTCCTGGGTTCAATTCCCAATATCACAATAATAATAATAATGGAAATGAATTTCAAAATAATTTTCTTCTTTGAATTGAAAACTCAATGTCCTAAATCTGATTGGAGAAAAAAACTAAAGGGGGAGGGGTAGAAGGGGTTGAAGGAAGGGTAGGGGAAGGGTAAAGAAAAAGGAATCAAGTTGTGTATTATATACAGGTACAAATTCCCTATAATGAATGTGATCATTCTGTGTACTTAAAATATACCAATGAACTTAATTAATTTAACGAAAAAGAAAACTCAATGTCCTAACAGAAAAGAAAAAAAATGGTAAAGCGCTTCTTTACCATTAACACAGATAAAGTCGCACTCTGTTCTTCGTGTAACGTTGATCGTTGTAAAGATGGTGATGTAGGGTGAACTCCTAGGGCTGTGGGCTTGACGGATGTGTCCTGCGAGCAAAACTGAAAAGGGGAGGAAGTTCTTGATTATTCTGTGTAACTCACAGGAGTGACCAGAATAGAAGTACCAAGTGAATCTTGAGGAAAATAAGTCCTCAGAAGGGAACAGCACAGATGTAGCCTTGAACATTCTGGGAATTGCATAATTTCAGTCTCCACTGGGTTTTCTCAACCTTGGCTCTGTTACTGAGTAAGTCCTGTAGGATACTGTCCTGTGTGGTGTAGGATATTTAATGACATCCCTGCTTCTGCCCCCTAGATGACCTGCCCACCAGCTGTGACGTCAGTCTCCTGTCATTTCTAAATATGCCCTGGGGATAGCATCTTCTCCCTGTTGAGAACCAATGGCCCATACCTTCAATTGAACAGAAAAATCAGAATTTAATTCTGGGTCCTGTCATACTAATGAGTGCTTTTTACTTCCTGTAAAACTTTATGCAAAACTTTTACAAAGTTCGGGAGACATTAGGTTGCCAAAAAGAAGTAGCATATTAATGAGCATCCTTATGCACTTTTAGCTGATAGAACTAAGTCACCAGTCTAATCAGGAGATAATTGCAGAGCAATTCACCCAGCACTGAGTTTTCAGCTGTCTGCTCAGCATGCATCTTTTGAATTATGCTCAGTAGCATTGTGTTGTTAGTGCTATCTGTCTGGTTGGAAGGAGATGAAGGCAGAAATTGACAAATTATGCATTATGACGTCTGCCTCCAGGGTGTGTTGGAATGGCAAGGTGAACATTCTCATGAGTTCTCAAAACTATCTACCATGATGCTCCCCCAGCCCTCTCTCTTATTTTGTGCATCTCAACCCAGTTTCTCTGTCTGGCTCCTTCATCAAAGAATAAGTCAAATATCCAAAGAAATACAGTTGTCTGTGAAGAATACTCCAAGGACCCAAGGAAACCTGATGTGATCATGGTGTGATTGTCAAGATTTCTGGGTGACCCGCTCCATGAAGGCGAGAGTGGTGCTTCCTGGATGCTGTAGCTACCTTACCGAGGCTTTGAGGTGTCAGAAGGGGAGAGTTCTGGCTGTCCCCAGACCATCTGGGATGGCGGGAGTCAGTTTGAGTGATTCTGTGTTTGCATTTCAGATGCTATCAGAGGTGCTATGTGGGGGTGCCCTCCTGGAGGTATATGCTGGGTACCAGGAAAAATAAGAATCTGTTTGCCCTGAGAATTGAGCGGTTGGCTTAAGGACAGCTGTCCCTTTAGGGAAAGTCATCTATAGCAGACAAAGGCAGAGTTATTTTTAAACCCTATGCTTGTGAAGCTAGATTTGAAACCGTTTCCTCTGGTGGTTTTTCTTTGAATAGCTCAGGGGTGTCCTATCACTTTTAGGCCCATATTCAGCTAAGAATTAAGAAGGTTGTCTTTCCACTTCTAAGCACAGAGACCAGGTTAGGATCAAGGCTGGACACAGAGTGAAGTGAAAGTCCTTCATGTGTGGCCGTGTGCGGGAAGAGCAGGTGTTAGTGGGAAGCATTAGACAAGGGTTTGGGGCGAGCCCACTATAACTTGGCAGTGTGGCATTTATGTTCTCTTTCTGCTAGCTGCCCTTTGTGATGAGGGAATGGAAGGAGAATGCTGGTGAGTAGGATCTGTGTAACGGTGGGCTGGAGCTCTGTGCTGGTGATTTGGGGATTATGCACAGTTCTACTGGGGCAAGAAGGTGCTCTTCCTATTCCCAAAATTATGCGATGCGGTCCCTCTGAAGGGCACACAGGTCATATATTCCCCCAACCAGCAAACAGCAGGTCAGGGGTGCCGTGAGTGACAGCTGCCATCCCCAGCCCCTCATGTGTCTGGGAAGTGCTTCTCATGCACCAGAATCAGGGGGTCAGCAAAGGAGGAAGGAGGAGGGAGGAAGGGAGGCCACTTTGTTCTGGAGGTTGGTGGCCTGTTTTGCTCTCTGCCGGGTCCTGCACAGGACAGGCTTGCCCTGTTCTCTTGGTTTCATCACACTGTTGACATGCACAGCGTAGTAGCAGTCCCTAGCCTGTGTCAAGAGGCATTTTGGGACAGATATAGAAATCAAGGATCAAGGATTGGGGATATAGCTCAGTTGCACAGTGTCTGCCTGGCAAATGTGAGATCATGAATTCAGTTACCAGTACACACACCCCCCCACACACACAAATCAAGAAGTCTAGGGTTTTCATCCTGGACTGACCATTGGTTTACCATGTAACTTTGTGTCAAATTTGTTAACCTCTTTAAGCCTTTGTTTACTCATCGGTACAGTAGAGATGGGGTTTTAGCACTGCAAAGTAAGGTAACACACAGCAAAGCATGTCCCCACGCCGGGCGCACACATGCGGGGTGCATGGAGCCCTGTGAGAGCAGTGGCGTGAGAGCAGGGAGAAGAATATCTGGGTTCCCAGCTCTCACACCCCATTTAGGGATTTATTCATCCAGTCCTCTTTCCTCTGCAAAAATAGGACATGCTCCCCGCCCCGCCTCCCCCACGCACCCCACACTTACTGTGCACAGCCTGACCTGTCTCCCCCTTCTGGGTTAGGGCGAATCACTTCCCTGGTGTTGACCTGGCAGCACTGACCCTGAGTGAGTAGCTCCTGTTCTGTGAATGTGGAAACAGCTGCTCTGCTGGTGCCCAGCCCCTCCAGCTCCCGTGGGAGTCCTGGCAACCCTGGCCGGCTGCCCGCAGGACCGAGTGCTCCAGGCACGTGGCTGTGCCCTGTGAAGCCTGCCCAGCTCTGGGTGGTGTGCTGGCTTGCCTTTTTTTTTTTTTTTGTTTCCTTCCCCTCTCCTCCTCCCTCTTGCTTCTCTTCCCAGGAGAACTACAGCGAGTGCCAGTAAGAAGCACTTGTAATCCTGACCCTGGCAGGAGAAAGCTGAGCCCTGGAGAGTGGCTGATAGGCTAGGGAAACCTGTTCCGTGCAGCCTTTGAGCCAGACCCCAGGCCTGGCCCTCTCTCCTGCCTTCTCTGCCCCGCTGCGGTGGGCAGTGTTCCTGGAGGCTGGCGCCTGCCAAGGGTCTTGGCAGAGTCTTTCCGGTTCAGCACTGTGCCTACCAGACTAGAAAAACAGCAGTAGACAGACAGAATGAGGTGGAGGAGAAGGAAAGGTGGGGGAGCTCGGGAAAAAAAAAAAAAAGCCTTGATAACATCCTAATGCAGAAAGCCAGAGGCTGAGGAGACAGCAGTGATTTATTAGGTTTCTCAGAAACCTCTCCTCCAAGCAGCACCACACACTTACCCAGGAGTCATTTTTTATGTCTCAGCAGTAAAAAATGGAGGGGAGAAGGATGATAATAGGTGAAGTAATAAGATGGGGGCGTGAGATAGAATAAGTTAAGGCTGTGACAGAGAAGTAGAGGGTCTGTGTTTGATTCTGTAATGGGAGTGGTAGGGAATATTGGTTACATTTAATATTTCTCATTTATTATATTTGGCATTTCCCCAGCAGTTGTCTGGAACTGAAGCCACAGATCCATTGTTTAGCCATAAACTTAAATTTCCTTTCGACTGAGCTGTCTTCTGGCTTTGCCCTCACCGTGTCTGTCGGAATGTCCTGTGTTGGAGACACGGATGTTACGTGGGCAACGTGGCAATGTTTCTTAGAGCCCAGGATCCCATAAATGCGAGGGTGAAGTTGGACTTGGCCTCTTCTGGGCTCGTTCACGGTCTCAGGCACATCATTTCAGTGAACGAGCTTTTGATTTCCCATCGGGAACTCTGGAATAGTCCTTAGATCATAAGATTGTGCGCTAGTGTGCACAGGGTATAGACACAGTGCTCGCTGACAGCTAGCTGCTCTGAGAAGCATCCTCAAAATCACCGAATCTCCCATCTCACACAGGACCTGGTATGGGACTTAGAGACAAGCCTTGATACGTTTCCTTTTCAGGCTGACTCAGAACTCTGGTCAGGAAGTCTAGGATTCTCCTCTGCTTGCGCTTTGCCAACTAGTCTTGCTTCTGCCTCTCTCAGCCTCTTGAGCTTTAGGTGACCTTAGGTAGCCAACTGTAACCTTTCTCATTTCTCTTTTGATTAAACAAACAAACAAACAAACAAAATGAATTTCAGAAAACTTTTTGCATAGATTTCTGCCATGTCATATTTCCTAGTAAGTACCATTGGTTTTTCAATAGCAGGTATTAGTAGTTATATTTGAAGGCAACGTAATGATTCCAGGAGTAAAAAAGGGAGGTTATTGTGTTACCAAAGGGCAAGTGTTTAGTTCATATTCCTTCATATTCCTCCAGAAGAATAGTTCTTCTTCCCCCAGCTTGTCCTGCCTGAACCTTCATCATCTGATCTGCAAAGTGACATCCTCGCTGTGCTTATGCGAGCTCTCCATGGCTAATGGGCAAGAAGGTGCTATCATGGCACCTGGCACATAGTGGAGCAGCCTCTCCCGCAGGACAATTCTGCTCCTTTTCTCTCGTAAATGATTCAGTGACTAGAATGGAACTGAGAGGAGGTAGTGGGAGGCAAAGAGCAATATGGGTGGTCCCAGAAATAGCATCAGTCTGTGCTTTGTGCACCAGAGGGAAGACAGATAAGGGTACGGTTCGGCTGCTGGTCCTGGGATGGCCGCTTCATAGGGAAGTTAGGGCTCGAAGACAAAGTGACAAGTGTTAGGACCAACCAGCATGTTCTCAGAGCTGAAGAACAGAGGAGAGTGAAAGGTGAATCCAAAAAAGTGAGTAAGATATTTAAAAATAAACTCTAAAAGCAGTGCAGAGCCTAAAAGCTTGCAGGCCTCTTAGGGAGCAGCCATTGCTCAGGGCAGGAATGCGTGGAGTGTGGCTTCCTGGGAGAGGTGCACCTCGTGTTGGCCTCGGAGAGAAAGCGAGCATGCAGAGTGGGCAGTGGGGCTGTGAGGTGTGGAGACAGCAATGCCACCACGATGTCGAGGGCACAAGGTGCACATCCACTTCGGCCGGTGTGGCAGTTCCTGTGAAGGAGGCAGGGAAGCACGTGGCAGAGGCTGGTGCCAGTCCAGATGGCGGCTTGAGCACCAGGCACTGAACTTTGTCTTGTAGGCGGCGGGGAGCCAGTGCAGGTTTTTGAGCAGGGAAGTGGCACGTGAGCATTGCCACTTGGGTTCAAGGTTGGATTCGAAACAATTTTAGAAACTCGACAATCGTTTCCTCTGGCAAGCCAGGATTTCCTTATTTTCATTATTTTGAAAATAAATACTCTTCCCCTGAACATCAAACAGCTTTTCAAAACACGATGTTCTAATGATCTAGATGAAGTAATTCTAAAACACAGGGTTTAGGTTTCACTTGTGAAGCCCATAATTTTGGTGATTGGGGGGAAACACTCTTTGGCAAGAAAATGGTTTGAGGGATTTGAATGGTTTGGAATTTAAAAGTCCAACAGCAGGGCTGGTCTCCTAGGAGTAAAAAAAATAGATTTTAATAAACTCAGCTCATTACCATTCATTGCTTTTCAATGCCTCTATTTTATACGGCCTGCTAGGTTTGCAAACAAGGATACTGAACCAGTTTTATGTGTGTTTGTGTGTGTGTGCTTGTGTGTGTGCATACTTATGTATGTGGGGTGGGGAATTATTGCCTCAGTGATCCAAATAGTACTTGATTATAAAAGATTACCTGCAGCAGTAATGTCAAGCTAAAAATACTTACGCTAAGTTTCTGGCCAGCTTATTAATTTTACTCCTGAGAGACAAAGGAATCATTATTGCAGATTTGTATGCTGAAGTCCTGACCTTGTGTTTGTGGCTCCCTTCTTCCTCGAAACCAGTACGTGTGTGTGCGCGCGCACGTGTGTGTGTGTGTGTGTGTGTGTGTGTATGTGTGCAAGAGAGAAGGTGGGGGGAGAGAAAGAGGGAGAGAGAGAGAGAGAGAGTTTTGTGGAAGGAGATGGGGAGAGGCAGTTCAGCTGCATGGTGTATATACATGAAATGACTTGCGCAGGTCCCCTTCTGGTACCAAGCCAGCATTACAGGAAGCTGGAAGAATTGCCATAACCCAAACCAGTCTGCTTACATACAAAACAAGAGACAATGTGTGCAGGTTCACCCCCAGCTATGTCCTGTAGATAATTCCAGGAACGTTGGCAGAATTGTCTGCTGGGGAGAAACTGTACAGTATGTGTCTCTGTTACATTGGCATCTGGTGGATCTAAGCGCCATGGCTGTGCGTGAAAGTTCCTGAGATGTTTGTTTTCCTTCTTTTCTGACTTTAACGTCTATCGTTACCGTCTTCCCTCACTATCTGTCGAGTCTCATTTTCTCTGCTGAAAAATGACACAACTCCCCTGTTGTGCTGGGTTCCTAAAAGTTTTGTTTTGAGAAGTTTCATCTGGGATTATTTTTATTATTATTAATGATTGTTGGAAGAATGCTTTGGAATTTGGGGTCTTATAATGAAGCATGGCTTGTGGTTAATTAAACCCCCTTGGCTCTCCCATCTTGCCTGAGAGACCCTAGATACCTAAAAACAATGAGTGCATGCTACAGAAAGATGCTCGAGGGAGCTACAACATTAAATCATCTGTGACAAAATGTTCTCTCAGAAAGTGGAACTGCATAAATGGATCTGCAGAAATAAAAGCTTTGGCAGAAACTCTTTGAGTGGGGAAGAGCAGTGCTTTCTTTGCTAATTAGCTCTGGGTAGCAGTCTGCTCCAGAGTTTCTGCTGAGGAACCCAGGCACAGACAGTGGAGCGAGAAGGAGTCGGCGCTGCACTGCATGTTTCTGCCCTTCGTGGAAAGAGTTAAGTGTGCTGTCCACTCATGCACACTGAATGCTTCTTGAACTGAACCAAGTGGGAAAGGCAAAGGTTTGTTGGGGGAAGGATGCTACTGAGCCCTGACCAATGGGAATCCGGGCCCTAAACCAGATGAACAAGATCCTCTAGGTACGAAGTAATCAGATTACCCAGAACAGAGATCACAATACCGCAGGACAGAAAGGTTCTTTTAAGTGTATTGGCGAATGAGCTCCATCTGCTTGTTGTTTGCACAGTAGACTTAATTCGCCTTAGGATAGATTCATTATGATGGGATTAGCATTGCCAAAGAAGCCCATGCAGGTTCTGCCAGAGAGAACTATGGCAATAGGAAAGGGATCTCAGAGCCCACCAGAATAGTACTGCTTTTAAAAGGCCAGTGGCCACCAAGAGAATAAAGCATATAAAATGTGAAGACAGAAATAAAACCTTGATAGAAAAGAAGGATAAGAAAATAATCTGCAGCACTGACTTCATAATAATTCCACAGAATTCACTTCATTGCAAATGATTTCTCTATGCACTTTCCCATGAGAGCTGTATCTTGTTTCCTCATAGAATCACAAGTACATTTATTTCCAGTGGCCAGTAACACATGAATGATTTTTAAAATAATATTTAAGTCTGTGTCAAAACATAAGTTGTTGTTTAGCTTAAAAGTGAAATTTACTCAAACTTAGTAGACCAGTGAGTGGTTTTCAATTATTGTATTCCTTCAAAGTTTGAAGGTGGATGACAAGAAGATTTAAAATTACATAAACTGGTATCAAGAAGCATTTGGGGCCTCTCTCTCTCTCTCTTTCTCTCTCTCTATCTCTCTCTCTATATATATATATCCCCCCCCTTAGCTTGTCTGGCAGTAACACTGCATTGATCTAGATTTTATGATTATTCGACCTCGAATTGACTGGACTAAAGTTTATATTCTTTGTCTTCATAATAAGGAAAGATGATTATCAAATAGAGTCAGTGTGCAAACATTATTTGGGGGAGGCACATTTTACTTACATGAGTAAAAAAATCATCTTTGAAGACTTTGACCGTGTTTATATAAATCGATGTTCTTAACCACAAGCATATATCAGTGAATAGCAGAAGAATTTCTGCTCTTCAGGTTTTTCCATAATTCAGATCAGTGTTCCCACCAACTTGTTACAGTCTGTCTCTGAATGCCCTCTCACCTTGCCTGAAATTTTCATGTTTTTAAGTTAAATTTTCATGGAAGTATGTGGAACCAAAAGAGCATTTTGATGCATTTATCTGTCATCAGAGGAGACGTCAGAAACCAGTCCCCAAAGATGGTAATTTTGTTCTGAAATCTAGTAATGAAATAATTGTCTCTCTGAGCAGTGCCTCTGTCTCCCCCTTCTCCTCATGGACAGGCAGCAAAGCCTGGTGGTTAAACTTCCATCCTGGGCTTAAATCGTCCCTCTGCCATTTACCAGTGGGGTCGTCCCCTGTCTTGGTTTCCTTATATACTTTCCCATGGGAGGAGGATTTCTGGGAGAGGAAGTGAGAGGCCGGACAGAGAGCACACACAGCAGCACTCAGGATGTCAGTGTGGCTCTCAGCACTTCTATTTGTATTCTGTGATTACGGTGTCTTCGCCCACCTCCATCATCATCTCACCAACACTCAAGTGGGCACCTGTGCTATCGCGATAGTGCCCTGGGAACCAGCCCCACCTTTGGAGCCACGGCAGGGAGATAAAGAGTCGGGGTCATGAAGAGGCAGAGCAGGTGAGCATTCTGCCTGTTTCTATCTGTGGGGAGACACGCCCCACTTCACAGCCCCATCCAACGTCCATTCGCACATCCCAGTGACTGCTTGGCTACAAGTGCTTCACGGGCCAGGTGCGTGTCTTTCCTCTGCACACCCTGCTGACCTCTCCGAGCGCGTGCAGAGGAACTTGAGTGGGCAGAGGTGGAAGGCGCTCATATACTTTGCTTTCATGCTCTTGAGTCTTTCCAACACGCGGTCAGATTTATGCCATGAGTTTCTCTTGCTTTCTTTGTCGGGACACCTCTGGGTCACAAAGGCAAGCACTGGTTGCTCCCTTGTTGTGTCGGATGTGGTCTTCTGAGTGGGGAGAAACAGGGTGGTAGAATTCCAGTCTGGCATCTGCTCCTCATCCTAAGGGTCTCTCAAGAGTTGTGGGTGAAAAAGTAGCAGGGCAGCTCAGCCAGGAAAACCCGCACCCTTCTGCAGAGGAAACACAGGGAGATGGTTTGGGAGAGATGGGTAAAAAATGCTTTTATTCAAAGAGGAAACTAGAGGTTGATTGATTTAAGAAATGGGATTAACCTAATGTGGTTTTGCTTTTCAACCAGGTTAGAGGTGTGGAGTTCTTAGCCTGGGTCTTGAAGTCGTATGTTGTGTGTTATACTTCTGGGTGTGGCGGAATAAAGCTATTAAAGGTACAGTGGTTTTAAAGGATTACAGAGTGCATCAGAATCAAAGTAGGCAAGATTTTCCCCTCTTGAGAGGAATGTTTAATTCCAGCTAAAGCTCCCTTAGCATATTTTCATATCCTGTCAGTACCTCTGGGCTCCCCTTTTATAAAAGGGCGGGTACAATACTGCGAAGTTTAAATCAGCTAAATGCAATATGAAATCGCAGCAATACCCATGAGGTATTTAAGCCAAAAGGGTTCTAAGCACTTAATGTAAGAGGTTGTAGAGAATCAACTCATATTAGAAATGATAGTGGTTCCTGGAATTTAGTCTGTTCCTAAGAGGTTTCAGTGTTGTAGTTACATTGCCAAAATATGTTTTCTTTTATTCTTTTTTTCCTCTACCAGCCCTTCCATTCTGACTACAGTCCGCTTAAAAATAAATTTGGGCATATCTCAGTGGCCAGAAACCATGGAGATCAGAATGAAATCATTGTCAAGGCAAAAATAACAAGCTCTGATAAAGACATTCAGAGAAATACAGACCTAATAGCATCAGTCCATCGTTGTTGGATCCATTAGTTACAAACTAAATTGGATTTGAGATCAGTACCCTAGAAAGTCATGAAACTTTGAGAAAATTATGTGAACCATGCATCCCACCTCCTCCAGAAGTGGTGGCTTCGTTCACAAGGTTGTCATGAAGGTTAAATTCCATTAAATGTGCTCTCAGTGAAAGTACCCGGGACTGTGCCTACTCAGAGTTTCAACTCAGGGAGTTGCAAGTCAATCAGAATCTGCCACCTAAAGATTGTTTTCTAAAATGTATTCCAAGTTCCTCTCTTTAGAGTCTCACCTGTGGGTTTCTGCATTGCTGGTGTGGGTCTCTTTGCAAGCTCCATGATGCTTGTTTGGGTTCATGAAGAAGTTTAATTGATCGCCCCAACTGTGCTATTCATTGGAAATATACCCCTAAGTTATCAACTTCTTCGGGTTATACTTCTTTATTTTTAAAATGGAAATAACGTACATCCTTCTAATTTGCAAGCATATCATAAATACTGTACAAAAGAGCCAAATAGAAAGTTGACTAAATAAAATTCAAATCAAAGTCCAAATTGGGTTAGCATTATTATTTCCCTTGGCTTTTACATGGCAGGACAGAAAGACACAGTGACAACTTTAAAGGGAGGTTGGTCACAAAGAACCCTGAACTTGAAGTCAGACAATCTAAATTCTAGACCTGGCTTGTCAGGGTTAGGGTGTGTCTTAGATAGGTCACCAGATCTCTTAAGGCCTCAGTGCTATTTTTAGTTCTGTGATTCTGGACTCTAAGGCTACTGGGAGCTAGAAGGCTGATATCACATTTTGGTACAAAAATGTAAAGTCTCTTGGAGTCATGATGCTGCTCCCAAGCCAAATAGATGGATTAAGAATCTGTCATTGTGCCACTCAAAAAGAATGATGGAGCTTAAAAATTAATATTGGAAAGAGAAAGATATTTGACACCTTTTTGGTGAAAAAAAAAATTCTGCAGCATCACTGAAGTTCAAATGGTCTTAATCCTGAATGGGACTCACTGGCCTGTCTCTGGTGTTCAGCATTCCACAGCCATACTGAAGTCAGTCAGTTATCTGTCTGAAATCATTGCTCCAGGGGTTGGATCTCTTAACAGTAGGTTATTAGCCAGACAAAGTATTAAAAAAGAAAATAGGAAAACCACAGCTACTCCAAGGCTCACAGCTATGTATTTTGATGGCAGCTTTTCCAGAGGGGCAGTGGCCAGCTGGGGTTTTGTCTGCGCCTGGGAGTGGATGGATTCAGGTTCATAGCACTGAGCAAGGCACTGGGTTTCATCACACACCCAGCTTCAGTACATTCGTAGGTGCCTGGAATGTCATCTGGAATGGTGCTGAGGCTTGGTCTGGACCCTGTGAAAAGAATTCTGTGATTAATTGGTGATGTCTGCTGTGAGCTGAGGTGGGGCAATACTTGGGCCAGGTATTTGCTGTCCTGCCAGAGCAGGTTGGGAAGATCCTTCAGTACTTGTCTCTCCTCCGGGCAGCAGATCAAGGACTTGGGCCACTGTTGTTTCCGGTGTCCTGGAAGAGTGTTTTTCCAAGCCTCGGGCACGTTCTGTTTTACTCTCTGAGGGAGGCTTCTTCTGGTTAACTTAACAGAGAGAATGAAAGAAAGGAAGTCTGTTGATTCTGGGCCTGGTCACAAGACAGGAACTACAAGGTAGAAGGAAACTGGAAATCCAGCATGTAATTCCATGGACACCCAGTGGGCATGGGGGTAGGTTGCCTGCTGCTCCAGGAAAGGCAGCCACGACCCGCAGTTCCTGGTAGACTCCTGGCTGCAGATTCCCCTCACTGAACACTCCATCTCCTTTGATCTTGACTTTGAAATAGAAGCGCTGCCCCTTTCTTACAGGGGAACTTGCCAGTCCCCTCAGCATTTCCAGAGCAACTCTCTGCTATCCATGCAAATGGACAAATGGCCTGAGGTCCTTTTCTCTTCAGTTTTGGAATGTGCTCTGTGTTTTTGCGCTGTTGATCTGCTTTGCCGGTGGTATTTGAGTGCTTCAGATAGCTTTTTCTGTAGAGAATCGTTGAGGGGGAAAGCAGTACTTTCTGCCGCACCCCCAGTGTGCGTCTCGTAGCCAGCCAGATGTCTCTGAGCTCTCCCAGCCTCCTAACTTTAAACCCATACATGGTGTCCGTGGAATAATAGCAGTCACCTTTTATTGAACACTTACTATGTGCTCCCTGGGACCCTGGTGACTGTGTGACAAGGGGCGGGCCAGGGGGTGTGTTGGGTAGTGGGGTGATGTGGAGGTTAAACATTGTCCATGGAGAATCTACAAAAGAGAGCGTGGAGTTCGGACTGACTTCCTCTGCTACCTCTGCTTCCTCTTGTTTCTGGTCACTGCACTTGAGTTCTGCATACCATTAACTTTCAATTAACCCAAGGCTGATTAGCCAGTTTTCAGATTAACCAAGGTGAAAGCTCACCTGGGCCTGGGTGGGGCTCGTCAGCTCAGCTGCTTCTTAATTAACTGGTCCTGGCTGCTCGCCTGTCCTGGGCTGGGCTGTGGAGCCCGGGGGTTGAGCTCCCACAGAGGGGAGGAACCATGACCTTCTGCTCCCTTCACCTGAAGTTGCCCACTGGCCCTGAAAGTTGTGCATCCTCCAGCCCAAGCCCGGAGCGGTTCAGAGGTTCCCTGGGGTCCTCCTGCAGTATCCCTAGCCTCACACAGCCTCACACACACTCTACAAATTCAGAAATTCATGTTGACCACAGGGCATGGTGAATCTGAAAGCCCTGGAGATTTAGACATCTAATCTGTTGAAAGGAAGCCAGGGAGCAGGGGCTGCTAATCTCCCTTCCCTCCTTCAGCCTGTGAACCTCCTCGCACACAAAATGTAGATGGACAGACCTGAAACACTGCACGGTGGATCCCTCCTGAGACCAAGGCCACAGAAACAGTGAGGCCAGGGGCTGCAGAAGCAGCTTGCTCAGGATCCTGGCTTTCCGGGATCCCGTTGAGGTTGCTTATAATTATCTCCCACGGTCATCCTGGTTCATACAGTTGCAACTGTCTGCGTCCCTGCGGGGCGACAGGGTAGGAATTCATGTGCTTACATCTAATGCCAGATCAGCTTACCTACTGTTTTATCTGAGAGTACGCTCCAGGCATGCTTAGGGTGGTCCTGGTTTGGAGGAGAGATAGCTTGGATCCCAAGTGTACTCTAGGCCTTGGGAAAGTATCCATTGAGAACTTTGGTCTGTGACCCACCAGGCCACAGTGAACACTTGCACAGGATCATACTGGATAGAATTCCACGCATTAATTTCATTTCTCAGGCAGCGCCCACCCACCCGAGGCCCTGACTTGACTCTTCATCTCCGTGCTTTCCTCTCGCCCTTGCCAGGCCTGCACCACCCCACCTGCATGCAAGAGCATGCGTGGGCCAGCAGCTGCTGTCCCGTTCTGACCAGGACTCTGGCTCTTTCTGGGTCCTTCTCTCTGGCTCACATTTTCCCAGGGCTGCTGCTGTGTATGTACAGTCTAGAGATCACATTTTATTAACACAAAGCAAGCTGCTTGGGCTGCTTGGCTCTTGCAGTCACGTGGAGAGAAATGTGTTTCTTGGGTCCACCAGCCTGCAGCTCTCTCTGTGCTGAATACAGCAGAGAGCCGGGCACCAGGCCAAGCTTACATTTCACTTCGGAACACACTTTCGCATCACGCCTTGGCAGAACATCCTCGGCGGTGTCTATTTGGGGAGTAAGTTAGAGAAGTGTTGTTTCCCTCTTATGAGTGTCGAGAGATAGAACCTGTAGAAAATGTTTTACTTCTCTTCCACCTTCATCACCTTCAAGGTACTGGGGTGTCAGGGTGATCCAGCTGAATCCAGCAGGGGTGCCGGAGCACAGCCCCTTCCTTCCCGCCCAGGGCCATGCCTTTCCCTTGCAAAATCAGTAAACACAGCCAGGACCGCCTGGGACAGAGAAACTTAGGCCAAGGTAATAACATCAAAACCAAAGTCCTGGAACTCTTGGGTAAACTAGTTACTCTCCCAGATAAAACAACTTTGGTGTCCAAATCTTTCTTTCCAAAGATCTAAGACTTTTCTAATATTGGGCCAAAGCCAGTCATTGAAGGCAGGAACTTCAGCGAGCCTCCTGGAATGGCAAACACTGTGAAAACAAACAAGTGGACCTCTTCCATTTGGTTTTTCCTTGACGCGTCTATTTTTATTTCTTTTTTCCCCTCCTTGTACTTCATTGCTGTGCAGTACCCTGCCTTCTCCACCCCTGCTCTTATCCCCATCTCACTTTTCTCAGGGACCAAGCTGGCTGTTTTGCCTCCAGTAAAACAAATCTCTAATTTCAAAAAACGGAATTGGGAGAAAGGAGTGTGTAATTTGCTTCTTTGGGTAATTTCCCTTCTCTGCCTCACGCTCTGTTCTTATAGGTGGCTACCTGAAGCTTAACTCAGGTTTAAAAATAAAGTTGGTTTTGGAATTTAGAACCATCCCTGGGGAAGATTGGAATGGTTTAAAAAACAAAACAAAACAAAACAAAACAAAGATTTATTGGAATAATACGCATTTTTTTTCTCAATGAGTTATCCTCTCTTAGGAAAATAAGGTCTTTCTTTCCTGTCACCCCAGCCCAAAAACCCCATAAGAGTTTCCCGAGTGCCAAGTCTCATTCAGACTCTAGGATTAACTGCTTGAAGGTTACTTTTGCAGCCAGTACCACGTAGCCTAGCAGCAACCAATCAAGACTTAAGGAATCTTTCCTGGCCAGATGCATAGGCCAGCCTGCTGCTTCATGAGAAAGGCCAAAGATGGGAGGCCTCCCCTGTACTAGAAGATGTCCTAGAGGATCTCAGGAGCCAGGATGCAGTCTCCTGCTGGTCAGCTAGTGAAGCCTTTGTTTACTCTGCAGAAGGCAGGTGCCAGAAACCTGTTCCAGCTGTCTCAAAAACCTGCTGGTAATTAGCTTTAAAAATAATGCCAAGTTCTCACATGGCTTGTAGATGCATTAGCTCGGTGGAGTGAGGGGAAGAGTGTTACTTCACAGAGTAACACTGTTGCAATCACATTAGTCATTCCAGGTGAGGTTAGATAAGGTTATTGGAGAGATGAAGTCGCCTTGTACTTTCAGAGGTCTTTCTGAAAGTGTTGAGAAGCAGCTGGAGTTCAGAAGTTGGTTTGGAGCTATGTTCCCCCTCTGCTTCCTCTGAAAAAATGGATGGTAAGTATTTAAAGTCACGTTTTCCTCTTTTTTCTTCAGCTTCCTCCTCCTCTCATTGTTCTTCTTTTTCTGCTGGGAATTGCACCCAGGGCCTCAGGCATGCTAAGCATGTGCTCTACCACTGAGATTGACGTAAGTTCTGATAGACGATTGCACGTCCTCTGTGGTCAGTGTCAAGCACAAGCTCTCCATTACTCGTGTGTGGATTATCTGCTTGGTGTATTGGCCAAGGTAAATGAGTAAACCCTGGCTCGCTGCCACTGGCCATGCATCAGAGTGACCTCCTAAGACTTCTACCCCTTGTACCCTCTTAGGAAGTCAAGGAATGTGATTTCATTTTATAATTAACTGGAATGATGCTCAGCGCATTTCCTTCGTGTACATTATAACAGCAGGACAATTATTCAAAATGGACTGTGCTTGGACTACTATGAAAATCAGACCTTTAGATTGTGGGACCTGAATCTGGTCTCTCCTACCAGTGTGAACGTTTTAACCTGCAGGGTTTTGTCATTTTGGATCAAGCAAAAGCAGCTGGTCAGAGAGACCCCTCTTCACACCTCTGCCCAGCACTCTACCCCTCGCAGTGGCTGTCAGCAACTCCTGGCTGCTGACTGCAAGGTTCAGGTTCTCAGAGGTTGGGACCAGGCTTTTGCCTCCAGCATCTGAGCACCTGCTCCCCACCAATCTGTGCTCAGTAAACGACAGATGAATGCGGGAAGTAACAAAGATACTACTTCTTTGTAGAAATTGCTTTAAACAAGCACTTGTCCTGGCAGAGCTCTCCCCATGTGGTCTGTGGGGAGGTTCTGACGGGCAGGAACTCCTTGGAGCAGCCCTGAGTCAGCGCAGTCTCAAAGCAGGCTGAGGGCAGATGTCCTGCCACAGACACAGTGACGGCCGTGGCTCTTTGTGATGCTTTCGTGAGTTGTTTTTCTTGCATTTTACTGTTTCAGAAGAGAGGATTTAAATGTGTATGAACAAAGGTGGATCATGACCCCAGTTTTTTACCATTCAGACCCCAAGTCATGATTGGAAGGTCGCAGCTCCACCTGTATGTTCTCAGCTCACCTGCAAGAGTTCTTAGAACTCACCCGACAGGTTCTTAGCTGGAGTTTTAACTGAGTAAGTGGAGAAGTTCAATGCTGGGTGGAAGGAGGTACAGGGAGTCCCTGACTTACAAGTCAGTTCCATTCCAGGAGGACATTAGTAAATCAGATTCATTTGTAATCCGACCAAGTGAGTCTCATACAGTACACTGTGAATCTTACGCAGTACTCCTGTGAGAGTTCGCAGCGTGAAGGTTCGTAAGTCAGGGACTTACTGTGTAGTTTTCTTTTGTTGTTGTTGTTGTTGTTTTTAATCACATTACATGTCTTTGGTTAATAGATGCAAGAGTTCTGTCTGTCCAAATGGCATAACAGGCATAGCTTCTTGGGCATAGGATTTAGTTGACAGAATGACACTTTTCCCCACTGATCAGCAGTTGTGGTCACTAAAACAAACATGACCTTGCTATTATTCTGTCTTACTCCAATAAATCTTTGTTTTTTTTTTTTTTTTTGACTATTTTTGTCTTTCCCCAAGGAGGATTTTAAAATGTCAAAACCAACTTTATTTTTAAACCTAAGTTAAGCTTCAGGTGGTCACCTGTAAGAACAGAGCACGGGGTGGGGAGGGGACCATGCCGTGAGCAGTTGCAGCCCACCACAGAGGATGCACTGCTGATGGGGGCTGTCCTCTTCACTGCCTGGTACCAGCAGGTCCAGAGATACAGGGGTTGATTCCCCAGGGCTGTGATCCTCGCAGTGTTCCCTGCACAGGGTCATTCTGAGCCCCTCCGCCGTACCCCTTGTGCTCAATCCAAGGAATATAGTGTGAGCCGCTGGCAATAGTTGGAGTTATTGATGCCTCCCACATTTGCTGCTGCTATTCAACTTTTGGTGCCTCAGTTTATTAGCATGTTAGGAAAAGAACATCTCTCTTACAGGGTGGGGTAGCAAAGTTCTGGGGGTAACCTCAAAGTGTATGAGGCAATTCAAGCAACTGAGGCATTTGAAAAGTTATTTTTAAAATGAATTAAAATATGGAGAAACAAAATGGGGTGCATGCCTGTAATCCCAGTTACATGGGAAGCAGAGGCAGAAGGATGATTTCGAGGCCAGCCTGGGCAATTTAGTAAGATCCTTTCTCAAAGACAAAATAAAACAAGTAAGTAGCAAGCACCCTTATTCTTTTCTCCCAGAATTATTAACACTTCAGCGTCATATAGATAGATAGTACATATGTATTTGCCTTTGCATTCATCTATGAATCGAAACATTGATGATCAATTTGGGATCTTGGGGATATTTTAAACAAAAGATGTGTTTGATTCATATGACTAAACTGCAGTAATTAATTCCAAGTCTGTTTTCTCAGATCTTAATCCCTCCTAGCATTTGACATTCATTGTATTGATGCATAAGCCTGATTTTAGCCTAGTTCAGTGGAACCTTGCATTCCCCCGGGGAACCCTGTGCATCAGAGGGTGGGAGGCCAGCTGGTCCCGAGTTCCCAGATGTCTCCCTTGGGAATGTAAGAGGAGCATCTTTTGAACAACCCAAGAAAGACCGCGGGAGACTGACCTTCCTTCCTTGGTTCTGGAGAAAGGCAAATGGGCAAAAGAAGAACCTTCGTGAGCAGAAAGGTATGGGGCAGCCTTGAGACATAAGGAGCTGTGTCTCCCCAGCGTGTTCCAGGAGAGGCCCAAGACATGACTGCCATGCTTGGTGGCTGCACTGCCCTCTGAAGAGGGACAGCAGAACTTTCCACTCCTGACTGGAAGATGCTAACTCAAGAAAACAACTGGGCACCCATTTTTCTCAGAATATAATACTTCTACCAGACGAGATATAATAAAGAAATGGCACAGTAATATGAGTCCTTCTTTAGCGGGGTGCTTGCAGTCTGGGCGCTAGGCTATGGGGTTCACAAGTGTCATCTCATGCACCCTCAACAATCTCTGGGTGCTGCTGGCCTTAGTGTTAGGTGGACATTTTCCTCTTACAGATGAGAGAACTGAGGGCCAGCAGAAGTGAGCAGAGGCAGGAGTGAGCAGTTAGCAGACAGCAGGATGGGACAGGATACTGCAGTCTGTCACCAGAGCTGTGTGTTGGGCAGCTGCGCGCCTCCTGCCCTCAGCAGGGTGCTTCTTGACTGAGGAAGGGTGTCCGCCTTCTGACCCCATCACACACTTGTGTCAGCAGCACAGCATAGAGGCAAATCCGTGCTGGGAACTTGGCTGTGGAGAGGCGGAAGAGACAAGGAGTGACATCAGAAGACACCTCTGTGGAGGTCCTGGAGTGTCTTTGGTCAACTGCTGGGAATCTGCAGAAACAGAAAGGCTGTCTTTCAAAACACAGGCTTTATTTTTAAATCATGAAAGGCTTCATGTAAAAAATCTGTGCTTTTTTGCAACTCTGAAAGCCACAGCTCCTTCTGACCTGGTCTCGGAAGAGAAGCACCATGAAATGAAGACCACAATCCAGGAAGATGTAGCAGTCTAGGAAGGTGACCTCAGGGGTACCGGGATCATTAGGAATGCTGTGTCCCTGGGCTGCTGGTGCTGAGCCCACAGCACAGTCTGCGTATGCCAAAGAGCAGGATTTGTTGCCCTGGGCTTGCTCTGTTATCTGCCCTAGTGCCGCAAGCAACACAGTCATGAGAATCTCAGTCTTTCCCGAGCAGATTTCCCCTTGCATGGTGAGAAATCCTTATTGAGACGCATACGTGAATGCATGGGTATGTCGGGCATCAGCTATGCTTTTCACCATCCGCGGGGTGCAGGGGAGTGATGGAGGTCCTCCCTCAGTCTCTCCTCCATGTGCTCGCAGAGACGCTCTCATGAGCACCCTCTGTAGACACAACATGGGGAAATAGCCTTTTTAGAGATACTCCTGGGAAGCAGCTCAAGGCAGGTAGCAGGCACTCAGTAAATATTAGTTTGTGTACCTTTGCTGTGTGTAAGTCAGGTTGTATGAGCGAGGCTTCAGCAGCTCGGATGCAAAAATAGCTGTGCATGTGAGGATGTGGCCTCTTTCCCCGAGTGTGGACCAGATGTCAGGCTGCTTTGTGAGGACTCAAGGAATGTTACGGCTTCCTTCTTCAGGGCTTCGCGACTTCTCTCCAGATGGAGGAGCCTCCTTTCCCATGCACTTCTTGGATCAGAAAAACAAGAACGAAAAAGGATGGTTTGGAAGTCTCAGGGAGTGGACCTTCTGTGTGCTCTTTTTAAAAAAGCATTTGTATATTTATGGATTTCAGATCTTCCTCTCAAGTCAGAGGCACGGCCTTCATGCCATTTCCCTGCTACCTAGTAACAATAAAATTAATGGAGAATCTCAAAGCACGTTGGGTGTTTATATGGAGTGCATGTCTTCGTTTTTTTAACCAGGTATTTTCAGAGGGCCAACCATTTCCCAGGTCCAGAGTGAGGTGCTGGCAATTCAGAGACAAGAAATGTGTCATCCTTTGAACTGCAAAGAAATAAAACAATCTTGAAGAGAGGGGGCAGGTATAAGGTAGAACCAGGAAGGCCAGTACGATCAGCTGAATAGGGTGACGTGGGGAGACAGCTGCGATTTCGTATCTTGAAGAATGAGCGAACCTAATATGACTACAAAGGAAGGTTATAATAAGGGACCCACTGAGCTTTTGAGTGAATTTCCATTAAATAGGGACCGGTAATTCATAGGAAAGGGACATTTAGATCAGAGTGCTGTGAGACGTGGGTCAGACATATTAAAAAGTAAGAGAAAAAGGAATAAAAATATATGTAGTTGTGTGGTGGGTCACATACAAAGACTGTGAACCTGGGCTCCAGGGGGTGGTGGCCTTGCACGAGGGACTTGCCGCGGACCACAAGTCTCAAACATCGTGTAAGAAGATGTTGGAAGGTTAGAGGGGACATAATTGTGATTTAAAAGTTGCTGTGGCAACACAGCCACTTCCAGAAAGTCAGCGTTAGTGGGAGGGCAGGTGAGTTTATGGCTCTTACCAAGGGCTGCCCTGGATCACTGTTCCGGGTCAAAGGTCAGGGCCAATGTGAAGGGGCAAAGTGCCCCACCTGACTTATTACTTCCTGTTTTGTGGAACTGACCCTGGAATAAGATGAGATGAGTAAACCCGAGCAGAGACGCTAGAGTAAGGGCGAGGAAGGGAGAGGAGCCCCGAGTTGCCCCATTGGCTTCAGGAAAACACCTGCCGAGTGAGTTTTACATTGCAATGTATTGAGTGATGCATGGATTTCGGTGAACAAAGCAGCTGTGTATAGCAACCATATGTGTAAACCGCCCTTTGTAGAAGCAGTAGCACGAAATGCTTTGAATGCTTTAAGGATAAAATAGTCCTCAGACCAGCAAAAAGATTTGAGTTAATCACAAATTGGTCGTGACAATTTGAAGAACGGCGCGATTGCCTCTGCAGTGCCACCTTCTGGCGAGTCTCACACATGACATGGTGTGAACGCGGTGGTAAGCACCTTCCATCCATAGCGCTGGTCTCCTCTAGACTAGTGGTTCTCAGCTTTGACCTTACATGAGAATCATGGGTGGAGGCAGAAAAAAATCATTTAAAATGCTTTTTGCAGAAATAACATGGGATTTCATTAATAGAAGGTCAGAACTGTACAAGACAATAGTTCCTGTATCCCGTTTCCAGATTTAACAGTCCAGAGTTTTTGCCTACTCTTCCAGATAGTTCCTTTGTCTTTGTAAGCACGTATGTGGGTGTTTATATACTGTGTGTATGAGAATATGGAAATATATGTATATAGAGTCGCACATGATCCTTAGTGTTTTGCAACTTGCCTCTTATATTTAATATCGTTTAGAGATTGTTTTGTATTAGTACATATAAACCTGCCGGCCTCATAGAGTCCCATTGTCTGGATGGGCTGTAATTCACTTAACATTGCCGCTGGCCTTTAGATTGGTTTTCTCTGTGGCTGCCATTGTCCTGGTTTGGCTGACCTCAAGGTTTAAGTGTGTGCTCCAAAGGAATGAACGGGTCCACCCTCCCACTAAATGCGTGCAGAAAGCTTTTCATTCAGAAACAAAATTTAGAGGGCCCCGCCTCGCTGCCAGATTTTCTGATTGAGCTGCGAGGGGCACTGAACATCTGTGCTACTGACAGATTCTACAGGTGAATGTGACCCATGGCAGAGCTGAGGATGGGCGTGGCTAGAGGGTAAAGAGCAAAGGATGATGCCCGGGTCGCGCCCTTGAGACCCAAATGCCAACACTTCCCTTCCTGTGGTCAATGGGGAGAAATAGGATGACTCATTCCTCCTGAAATTCGTAACAAAATAAAGATCTCTGTTTAGACAGAGACACACATGAAGTGAATCTGTATTTATTAAAATTGTGTGTTGAAAGCAACTAGAGCCTAGGTTCATCTTGCTGTTCTGTAATTATTTAATCATACTCCATTTCTTTTTTATAAGATCTTAAGAAAGACTTCTTTCATTCCTATTGATGTGGTCTCTAATTCCTTGAGAAGTAGATAGTTTGTTGATATTAAAATGGATCGGAAATATCATGGGACAATGCTGGTTCCCCTTAGTCCAGTGTGAAATGGACCCAGGTTGGCCCAGTGCTTGCCAGATTTGACAATTCAAGGAGTCTTCGTTTTCTTACTTTAGCAGCCTCCCCAGATTGATAGAGAAAAGACTGAGCATCTCACTTCCAGAAAACCTGTGCTAAGAATTATTCACCTAAAGGAATTATTTCACTACTGCCCTTCTTTTCAGACTATTTCAGAAGAAAAACCACCCACCAGCCCCCAGCTCTTTGATCTTTTCTTTGTGGCTGAGCCTTGTTATCTTCTTTTGCATGCCTCTCTGAGTTGCGGCAAAGTCCCCTGCTTTGTGGCATCAGGAGGCCAGGACACACACACACACACACACACACATACACACGCACATGCATGCACATATTCTGGGCCATTTGTCTCTTCTAGCAGCCTTTCCTTTTGCCTTCTGAAGAAACAGACTCCTGCCTCCTCCCAGCCAGCATTTGCCAGGCCTGTCTTCACCTTCATCAGGCTCCTTATCTGCCCATTCAGCCCCAAGATTAGTTAAGAATTGATTTCTGTTAAGGAGTTCCATGTTAGGAAATGCAGTACAAGCTGGTTGGGGTAGAGTTTGTTGACACATTGGAATGACAAAGGACCTTAGAGGCATTGGGATATTGGTCTACTGAGACGTTGTAAAATAATGTAATGGTGAGATTTCCTGGTGGGCATGGGCTTGAGACAGAAAACAATAAAATCAACCACCTGAGTGTTTCATGATGACTTAATATCTAATTTCCTTTTACTCAGAAGGTAGGCAGACTTTACCTTGTGCCTATGAAATATAAAGGCAGAGATTTCTCCATAGGCTACGTTAAGCAGGAGCCAGATGGGGTTAGCTTGGCTAATCTTAGTGCAAGCTGGAAAATTTCTGTATTTCCAAAATGACACATTTCTAAGAAATTGTCTGCTCTAGAATATTATTCTAGTGTGTGTGAAGGAACTGCATGACTTTAGAGCTAAGCTGAATAGCTGCTGACTTCTAAATGGACACGAGAATCTACCTGCTTGCCCTCCCCGCTTTTTTTCCTGCCAAGGTTATGGCAGAAAGAGCTAGATTTAATAAACCTCTCCATTTTGGTTGTTTTTCTACATCAGTGGCTATTTGGTAATTTTTTTTCCCTTCTATGTGGAATTTGAATTCATTTAGAAAACCCAAGTATGCCTTTTCCCAAGTCTTGGCTTGCATCTGAATGTAAAAATCAGATGCAAACTCCATGAATGTAGATTCAGATTATAGACAGATAGCTCCAAACTGGATATGATGCCTGGTAGTCTGGGGGTCTCCCCTTTCCCTCTGGTTCAGTGTCGAACACTGAGCCGTCACTTCTTCATAACACACTTCCTCCTATGAGCCCTCCTCACCCAGGTGTAAGCCAGCTGGGCAGTAACTAGATGTGTAAATGAATACTTACCCAAAGGAGATAAGGGAGTATGGTCAGCAGTATAAAGAGATTTCACCTTACCCCCTTGAGGCATTGGGGACACAAAATTCATACTGATAAGGTACCAGCTTAGTTGACTCTGTAGAATTAAGTTGATTCATATCCATTTTCCTCACCACCACCCCCCACACACAGGCAATTTCTATTGCCTAGCAACATTTTTTTTTTTTTGGCTTTTTGAGACAGGGTTTCACTATGCAGGTTGGCCTTCAGCTTTCTTTGTAGCCCAGTCCAGCCTTAAACTTCCAGCAATCCTCCTGTCTCAGCCTCACAAGTGCTGGGATTATAGTGCCCAGCTTCGCTAGCAACGTTTATTTAGTAACTTTGAGAATTATCATTAATAGGAAGAGATTGGGCCTATTCTGGGTCACTTCCACAGCCTCTGGATGTCATCTCTGTGATTGTAAGCTATATGGGCTCTGTCTACAGGCATCTCACCTACCATCCTCTCAACCTTTGCAAGGTCTCACTCCAGACCGAGAAATAAATAAAAAGATGAATGTTAGAGGACGGGGGCAACTGATGGCAAAAGGAAGTACTTCTGTTCATTTAAGTAGCTTAACGTACCAAGAGGCTTTGGTGAGAACCTTCAGCATACTCTCCCAGAGCCCAGTCTGGAGTGCCCGCCTGTGTCTCAGCACTCTGGGAGGTTGAGGCAAGAGGATTACAAGTTTGAGTCCAGCCTGGGCAATATAGCAACTTAGCAGACACTGTCTCAAAATAAAAATATTTTTAAAAAGGGCTGGGGGTGTAGCTCAGTGTGAAGGTCCTGGGTTTAATCCCCAGTATGCCAAAAAAACCAAAAACAAAAACAAAAACAAAACTTCCACAGAGAATGCAAAGTAGAACCCTAACATCACATCGAAAGCAGCCTTCCTGCCTCATGTGGACCCTGTGAGTGTGGCTTGAAAGCAGTTACAGGACACTAACTCTTTGTGTTAATGGTGTCTTTCATACCAGTGGCTTTGGGTGGCGCTGGGGAGGTGGAAGTATAGGAAGAAAGGGCTTCAGTGTCAGCCCTAATCATTCAAGAAACTCAGCTCACTGGCTATTTGATCTTAAACAAAGTACCTAATTTTTTTTACTTGCATTGTTTCTTATTTGTTCAATGAAGATGATCTAGCTACTTGATTAAGAGGCACAGTGGCTGCCAGAGAGGGATTAAAAATGCAATTAGGAGGCCCTTCTCTTTGATCAGTCCCATCTCTCTGGTCATCTCCTGTTTTTCCAGCCCCTCGTAGGTTCTACCCGCTTTCTTCCTGTACCTAAATGGCAGCGCTCCCAGCCCTTTTCTTTGATTTTCTTCTTGCTCTGTGGTTTTCCCCCTGGAAAGACCTCAAGATGGGTGCCTCTGGGTAACCAGTTTACATCGCTGTTCTGAAGTCTGATGAGTAGATGAGGCTGACGCCTGCTCCTCCAGCCTTCATCTGAGGCGCCGCAGGTTCACCCTGGCCCCTCTCCCTTCCTCTGCAACATGTGTGATCCACTGTGTTCCAGTTTCAGGGGAAGATGACACCACATGTCCAGGGGTTGAGCTAACCTTGCTGTCTGTGCTTCTCCCCATATGCATTTCGCTAGGACTGATCCCACCTCGTGGATGACTCTGGACCCCACTCAGTCCTCCTCCCTGACATGGATGAGCCCTGTCAGCCCCGATTCCCCACTAATCCCACCTTTGCTAAGTGGTCACAATCAGCTTCCTGAAATGACTCTTTCAAGCCTCTGCCTTACTCTAAGGTCATTGGTTGTTTCCCTGCCCTTGAAGGTGATAGCTGAGTATCTTAAGGTCATTCTTTGCCTGCTCTCAACTCAAACCACTCCTCTTCTTGGGCCCATGCTCCAGCTTCATCAGCTACTTTCAGTTCCCTGACTCACCCATGAATTCTTTTGTGTTGTTGTGTCTTCGTGTGTTTTGTTACCTCTGTCTTGATCATCCCTCCTCCCTTTAGTTCCCTGGCCAGTGACCTGGCCAGGAAGCCAACTCTTTCAGAGATGCATTTCCTCATGTCCCTGAACTTATTCCACAGAGCCGGCTTAGCAATCAGCCTTTAAACTCAAACCTTTGGCTCCCTGCACAAAGCTTTGTCATAGCACTTGGCACCCCATAATCTAATCAACTGTTTACTTACCCGTCTCCAGCTCCAGATTCCTGCTCCCAGGGTATATTTGTATGTCCTTAGAACCTGCTCCATAGTAGGTACCCAATAAAAGTTTGTTAAATAAATGAATGTTTTAATCCCTAAGCCTTTGTTAATCATCATCTGTGCAAGTCACTAGCATGTCCTTTGCCTGGAAAGATTGCCAGTCAAATCTGAGAAGAGATAATTGCTTTAAAGTTATAGAGTCATTTATTCTGTACAAATTCCAGGGTGGCATCTGCTAAGTGAACAGTGGCGTAAGCATTAAGTGTGAAAGAAGTTAGCAGATCTGTCACCAGCACTGGGACAGTCAGGAGGAGGGTTTGAATTCGGCTTTGATGGGTATCCAGGAGCAAGGCTGCTAGCCTGGCTGGACCAGGGACAGGTCAGGAGCAGTATGCCTGACTGTGGATCCCTTGGGTACCAGGGAGTTTGGGCTGGGAGGCAATGGGAAACCACTGGCTACTTCTGACCATGGTGGGAGTGCTCTAGGAAGAATAACCTAGTGGCTCTGTTGGCAGATATGATTGCAAGTGTCAGACAGACCAGGTAGAAAAGTGTCCCAGTTGTCCAAGTCATTTGTGAAATAGCCTGTGCCTGACCTTAGACACCTGTCTGAAATGAAAAGTAAACTTCTGCTGAGCTCCAAGAATAATTTACTGCTAGATCTGGGAAGAGCCTTTGTCATTATCTCCATCTCTCCTCCTGTCATTTAATGAGTGTGCAAATTGAGACCCAAGGACTCTCCCCAGGGTTCCCGTAACCAATGGTATTTTCAGGCTTGCTTCCATGGTTCATCTCCCCATACTGCCTGAGAGGGAGGGTTGAAGTTTAAAGCCTGACATGATGGAGAAATTGGCAGCCCGCAGTCATGAGGAGGCCTGCAGGAGAGGCTGACGGTCAACAGGAGGTTGGAGGATGAGGTGGGCTTAAATATGCTAGCTTAGCTGCTAGCTGATGGCAGGTAGTGACGATTGGCCCTCAGATGGGTGCAGGGCTGCCCTTGAATGCCAGTGTAAGAGAATCACAGAGAACACTGACTGGGAGCCACAGCCAGGGGGCTCTGGAAAAGCGTGTTTATTTTAGGGTGCTGAGCCTAGATTGTGCAGGGAAGAATCTGTGTCTCCTTAAGAAGCCGCAGCACTGCAGACATACCAGAATCCGATTCATGCTCATCCAGAAATGTGGACTTTAAAACAATCCTGTTTTTCTTCCTTCGTTTTGCTTAGTGTGGTTTGAGCGGGGCGGCAGAGGAGGAAGGGAGTCCTCTCCAGAGAGCTCGATCCTTTGTTTGCAGTTGGGTCCTGGTTTGTAGCAACTGTCCCACAGCACTGTGCTTTATTTAGCCTCCTGCTTCACTCTGTGCGCTAAGTCAAGCCCCGAAAAATTAACGTATCCTGAAGGACATGAACCAGTTCAACAGCAGGGCATGGCCGTGCTTTGAAAACTGCAGGTTTCAGATGGCTAGCCTGGCACATTTTCACCAGCACCAACCACAAAACAGACTCCGGGGGCTTCGGTAGTGCGGATGCAGGTAGTGTGTTATCGCTGAAGATGGGAAGAACCTCTTTCTGAAAATAGACCACAGGTAGGAGAGACCTCAATTCCCTGCTTGGTAGGAAGGCTGACCCTCCTCTGAGAGTGAAGGGAAACTGGCTTAATTTTTCCACAGGCAGAATGTGCCCATTTTAACCCCTGCCCATTTCACAGGGTCATCGGGAGGGCAAACGGAGGCCACAGATGTGAACATACAGTCCAACAAGGTCCAGATGTTGCTGTTGGGGCCGCTGTCTCTTAGGAGCTGTAGCTGCTGCCCAGAGCAGCCTGAGTGGCGACTGGAGCCACCTAGCGACCGGCTGCAGACCTACCCCACCCCGCCCCAGCTCCACCGGCCACGCATGCCCACAAGTGCAGGGGAAGCTAAGAAACGCCATCGTGCAGGGCAGGGCTTGAGTGTGGGGCTGGGGGACAAGGGGCCTCTAGTTCCCATTTGTGACAGCCCCTGCCCCCTCTGCGGGCCCAGGGTCCTAAGACCTGAAGTATATACCTCACGCTGGCGTTCAGAACCTCTGAATCGTGAGTTCGTTTCCGGGTGCACTGTGACTTCCCTACACCCCGAGGTGCTGCGATGACTACAGGGAAGGCAAAGCCACATGTGCCCCCTTCCGTGCCACTCACTGACCCCACCTGTCTGGGGAGCGGCTCCTAAGCCAGGAAGAGCAGGCAGAAGGGGCTCTTGGGTCTCCAGATGGGCCACCCACGCCCTGATCTCTGGATGGAATGTCCATTCTGTCCCCTCCTAAGCAACGCCCAGCAGGCTGTAGTTGTGAGCTGTGGTCTCACCTCTCAGTGGGTTCACAGAGGCAGGTTTTTCTGACAGTGCTGCTGAGAAGTGTGATGCCAGAGGCCTTCGGTGTGAGAGGCCTTGTTAATCCAGCCAGGCTCTTGCCAAGTTACAGCTGCTGAGTCAAGTCGGGGTCACTGTGAGCACTGATACATGACCTCAGGGCAAAGTGCTGGTCCTGGGCACAGCCATGCCGTGTTTGGGGAGGTCTCACAGGCTTAGCTGGGGCTGGAACTAGAGGGAAACAGGAGGGGAAACTGCGACGGGAGAGGCCCAGCTCCACGCCTACCAGGTGGGAGGGCCTTTCCTCATGCAGGACATACCAGCCAGCGCTGGCAAAGGAGTGTGCCTCCTGCACTTGACAGGTGAGGGATAGGATTCTGTGGCAGAGTGTCCAGCCCCGGGCCCCAGAGCAGAGGGCAGAGCCCTGATCTGTATTTTCAGATGGACTGTGCGGCCTTCTCCAGGACAGACCTGGGCATAGAGGCCCAGGCCACAGGGAGAGTCCAGGAGCTGCACCCCAGCTGTCTCTTTGCTAAGCCAAAACCGAATGTCAGTTAGCTCACTAATAATTTAAGTTATAGATGCAAACGTTCGTCCCCCATGAAGTGACCTTTGAAGCCAGCTTCCTAGTCACGGAACAGAATCTATCCGACACCCTTTCTGCCCAGGAATCTTGGCCCAGCTCCTAATGAGGGCACAGTCTCTGGCTTATCCAGAGGCTCCTAGTGAACACCAGGGCCAGTGCATGAGAGATGGCCTGGTCCTGTGGGCCAGCTGTTGCCTGGTCAGATGTGTGCTTGTCCTCGACACAAGCCCACCCTTCCACAAGACGGGTGGGGGTGAAAGGGGGAGGGCAGGAGGGAGGGGCTGGGAAGCCTGGCTGCTTGCAACTTCCGGCCACTCTGGTCCATGATGGTTACAAGCAGCTACCTCTGTGGGGGACCGGCACCTGTCTAGGAAGCTGGGAGGGGAGAAGACCTGGCAAGGCCTTTGTTCCTTTTCTGCTGGCCCAAGGGAGGAAGTGAGGTGTAGTTGAAGTAGTATAGGCTGGGATCGGGCCTGCTTCAGATGGAGCTTCCGCCCACCCCTCCTCAGCCCTCTAGCCGGTAGCCGCTGACCCTCAGCTGTGCCTGCTGAGCTGTGTCTCACACAGTGCTCTTCAGGAGGCTTCTAGTCCAGGTCCTGGTACGGGACCATCCTTGGCTTGTCCTTGAGGCATGGTTGGGCTTCCCAGGCCCACCTTTTGGGTGTTTGTGTGATTTAGAACGTGGCTTTTGGAATAAGAAGCAATGGGCAGTGAGTGATTCTCTGGCTGCTGTTGGGCAACTTTCGACAAAGGATTTGGCGTTTTTGGCTTGTCTCGCACCGTCTATTTTCATATTTGGTTTTCACACACCTGGAAAATGGGGGTACTAACAATTGTACCCTCACAAAGCTTCTGCGAGGCTCAAATGGGTGATGCAACTAAAAGGTCTGGTAGACAGCAAGGTCTCCCAGTAGCGCTCACTTTGGCTATGGTGGCTCAGGTGCCTGCCCACCTGCCTGAGGGACTTTCTTTCCCGCGTGTGCGTTCGCAGTAAAGGGAAGCGGGCAGGCTCCCTTCCTGGTGTTTACACTTTAGTACTGAGTGGGCTTTTCAGCATCATGCTTTCCCCTTATTCCTGCTGACAGCCTGCTACCCTGTGAAGAGTTGTTGGATAAGAGCCACGGAGATCAAAGGCGTCTTTCCTGTAGGCCTTTCAGTGCATTTGTTCTGCACTTATAGACTGAACACTGACTACTGGGTACTGCGTCTGAATGTGACACTGTGTTTGCATGTGTGTGTGTATGTGTGTGTGTGTGAGAGAGAGAAAGAGAGATTTGTTTTATCCTACAATCAGCATATCAACCATGTAATGTACAGAACACTTGAAAAAAAAAATCCGTCCTGGCAAGTACCCAACTGCTGGGATCTAGGAGGACCCCTTCTGGTTTCATCTCTGGGTGAGTGTTTTTTTTTGTTGTTGTTGTCTGTTCTTTCTCCTTTTTCCTTTTGGTGCTTCTCTTTCCTTCCATGCTCCCCTTATCTCTCTCTGTTCCTTCCTTCATTTCTCCTTTGATTCATTCTCTTGTGCTTTCTTTGGCTCCTCTATTGCTCTGTCTCTCTCTCTTCTCTTCGCCCTCTCATTCCCTGCCACCTGGCACACTCAGGGCATCGACACCTTGGGAGGCGCCAGCTGCTGTGGTCTTTTGGATGGGAAATCTAGGCCAGGGTCAGCTTGGTTTATCAACTTCATTCCTTAGCTGAGTAGAGCAGTAGGCCTGCGGCCTAGCAGCATGTTTTGCATTCTTCATTTTCCTTTCCCTTCTCCGCCCTCTTCCCCTCTGTCTCTTTGGTCCCCTCTTCCTCCTCCTCTTTTCCTGCCTAGGGCATGGATGTTCATCTCAGCACCATCTGGCATAGCCTCCAGGAGTATGTGTGTGCAAAGTGAAGCCAACTGCAGTTTTTAAAATTAATATTTTTTTCTGATTTTGAAAGTAAAGGTATCTACTGTAGATAAGTTGCATAATAAAGAAAGTAAGAGGGAAAAAAGCCCCTGACCCCAAAATCACCATTGTTAGGATCCAGCAGGTTTTTGGATTTGGCTACTCAGTAGCTTGCTTGTATCCTGCTCTTCATGCAGTTCCATCTAGAAGCTGGGGATGTAGCAGCAAATAAAACAGGGTCCCTGTCCCTTGGAGCTTACATGTGCATGGAGGGGAGGTTGCCAGAATTTCAATAATTTTGCAAGAGAGGTAAATATTATAAAGGAAATCAAATAGAGTTTGGTAGACAGTGTAGGGCTGGAGAACGTCAGAGGATTGCAGTAGATGCTACTGGAGCTGGCACCTCACTGATGCAAAAGGATCAGACAGGGAGAGGACAGAGGAAGAATGTCCTAGGTGGGGAGGACACTAACTCCCAAAGTCTGGGGAGGGGGTCTTATTTGGGGTGTGCGAGGAGCGGAAAGATAACCTCCATAGGAACCTTGAAAGGCATCATAGGTGGCTTCGGGAAGTGTGGAAGGTTTGCAGACCTTGCTTGGGTCTGCATTTGTAGAGTAGCTTCTGGCAGGAGGGAGAATAGTAGAAATGCTCATGCAGGGAGGACAAGCAGTAACCAGGGCACTGCAGTAGTTCCTGAAAGGTCCCCTTGGGTTGGGCCAGAAGTCTGTTTTGTTAATATGATTTGTTACAAAGTCTCTGTGATTGTGGTATCTATTTTTTTAATGCGTGTTTATATAGAGAACATTCATTGAGTGTTTCCCGGGTACCATGCATCATGCGATGCACTTGACCTCCACACTTGATCTTGTTCATGTCTCATGCAACCCTCTGAGGCAAGCATAGCAGTCTCCTCCTGCATATGACAGAAACAAACCCAGAGAGATAAGGTCAAAGCAAAGCAATACAAAACTTCACTAATCACTCCTTTCCCCCAAAAAGTACCTTGTTAAGGTTTGAAAAGGCAGTTCTTTTTGGTCATCTCGTCACAAATGCCCAAATGTCTAAGATACAGTTGTCAGAATCAGAACTTAAACTCAAGTGTGACTCATTTCCAGGTTAACCACTGTTCTGTAAAATTTAAAGTCTGCAGTTACATTAATTGGATTGCAAATATCTCCCCATACCCAATAGCTCAGCCTGCGGGTCAGTCACCTGTGTCATTTATTACCATGAGAATATTTACTGGTCGTAGAAACTCAGCAAAATGCACAAACAAGGGCTTATTGCTCTTGCATCTGTAAGCGCTGTGGGTCGGCCAGGTGGCTGTTGCTGACCTTAGCTGGCCTCATACATCTAAGTAACAGGTGATTTAATTGACCTAGACCTGCCTGCTCCACCTGTCCATTATCCTCCACCAGGCTAGACTGGGCTTGCTTATCCTGACAACACAAATGCTGCAGAGAAGGTTCTTTAGGCCCAGTTTCAGAACTGGCACTCAGTCACTTCTACTATATTCTGCTGATCAAGTCAAGCCAGTAGACCAGCCCAGATCCAACGTCTGGGGAAACAGATTCTGCCTGGAGCTACCAGGTCACATGGAACAGTGCAGAGATAGCAGAATAGGGGAGAATGAGACATTTGCCCATGAGGACATAGCTGCCTTTGTTGGTACAAGATAGCATGTTGCTGCCATTAGAATCGAGCCTGGTCAGTCTGGGATTGGAGTCCAGCAAGCCCATAGCCTTAGGAAATACGCGTGAGATTTTTATTCAGTCTCTGCACATACTGTCAGTGCTTTCTATTGACCCTATCATCTCACTAGAGTCTCCTAAGCTTATTGACGCTGTGTATTTTAAAGGGACTATTGGGGATATTTTGTACTGAAGCAGGCTGTCTGTGAGCCCAATGATGGTTTTTTTCTGAAAGCTGGGAATACCAAGAGGGTAAAAGAATTCTATTTCAAACTCAAATTGTAACCTTCTGGGGTCCAGAAGGTCATTACAAGCAAGCAGATCCAAAATGATGATGTGAATTGGGGGAGAAGTGGGCAGGAGAGAAAGATCTGAGACCAACCATGAATCATGAGGAATCTCAATCAATCAGGAGTAAAGGAAACCCTCTGATCAAAATAAAACAATCATTTCCTTTTCTCAGCCTTTCTCGATGGAGGATAACGTTGGTCAGACTGCTGATGCACACCAGGGACAGACACTGGGATCTGCTGCCTGTTTTGACTTGTCTGCTCCAACTCTCATACCTTGTTTACTTAACTGTGTGGGTAAGACACACATCAGCAGGGCGGAGGCATTGCAGTTAGCCTTGGGAATTAAGTAATAAAGAAAACTCTCTTTTATTATTTTGACACAGCCATAAAGTATAAAATAAACCACTGACCTGAGAAGAGAGGGGTACTGATTGCTTCTGTCCCCACTCATTGATGACTGCTGGCTAATCAGCTAATCAAACATTCCTATTAAAGTATGTAAGAACAAGGGGCATCCTATTTTTAGTTATACTCTTTAGAGGCTTAGACTTATGTCAAAAATGGAGATCAACTTTGATCTGAGGGTGTCTTAGTCTTTTTCCATATCACTGGGACAAAATACCTGACACCACGACTTAAAAGGAAGGGGTAGTATTTTGGCCCACGTTTCAGCCCATGGTCAGCCAGCTCCCAAGGAGAAACAGCACGGCAGAGGCATATGACAGAGGAGAAGTTGCTTCACCTCATGCACCCAGGAGACGAAGAACTGGGAGTAGGTGTACCCTTCAGGCCATGTCTCCAGTGACCCACCTCTTCCTATCAGACCTCACCTTCTAACAAGTCAGATATAGTCCCCCCTAATCCAATCGCCTTCCAGAAACCCCACCCATGAATGCATGAGGCTTTTGGAGGACATCTTAGTCTAAACCATAATGAAAAGTGACTTCTAATTTCTTTCCAGATTTCTCTAAATCCTTTGTTTTGCCCTTTTCTCCAGAAATCCTCTATGGCCCTTCTGGAAGTGACTATCATCAAGATGCTGTTAGGAGAAAAAAACAACATCCAGAAGACTGCTGAGTCTACATAATAGGATTTATTTGGTCCACCCTGGAACTCTTAAATAAAGTCTTAGAGAAATACCATGCCCATGCTTAACAAATCCTGGAGAAAACCACATGGTTATCTTTTAAAGTGGCCCAAAAAAGCATTTGAGAAAAATTTAATACCTTTTTTTCCCCTGATGTTTAAAGAAACTGTCAATACAGTAGGGCTGGAAGGGTTGGAATTGCCTTAGCTTGTCAAACTGTCAAATGGTAGCTATGAGGATTCTAGAACAAAGCTTCAGGAGTGAAGCATTAAATGCATTTTCTGCTGAAGTCTGGGACAAGGGATCACTAGTTCTCTTACTTTTTAGTGTCTTACAGAACCTAGTTAATTCAGTGAGACTGAACACTTTAAAAAACAAAGTAGGAATTATAAACATTCAAAAGAAGCCACAACTGTTCCTAGAGGCAGAAGATAAAATTATTCATCTAAAAACTAAGAGAAGTTAAAACTGTTGGGACTACTAGAATTAATAAGAGAGTAAAGTAGCTGGATGTAAGACCAGCATTTAAAAACCAGTGGCTTCCTATATGTCAGTAATAACCAACTGGGAAATAATAAACTTTACAATAGGAACAACTATTATAAAATATTTAAGGTTAGTAAACGTAGCAAAAATATAAATGGTTAAAATGGAGAGAACTATGAAACTGAACTGATAAATGCAAAAAAAAAAAAAAAAAAAAAAAAAAAAAAAAAAAAAAAAAAAAAAAAAAAAAAAAAAAAAAAAAAAAAAAAAAAAGGCCCCCAAAATAAAAATGGAGTGCACACCATGGGTATATTGACTATTTTAGTTGCCCTCAAAATACCTATGACTTTCATGCAGTCTTAAATCAAAACCCTCTATAAGAGGAAATATATTCTGAAATTCCTCTAAAAGAATGAATATTATAATATCTCCAAAGACATTATCTGAAAAGAGCAATGAGGAAGACAAAGCTTGCCTTATCAAATATAAAACCTTACTAATATTATAGTAAAAAGTTTGAAAACCTTAAGCAATGCCCCTTGCTTATGCAATATTTAAAAGAAAATGCCTAGTGACTCAAAACTCTAATGATATAAACCAGTGGTAGCAGACCTATGGCACACATACCATAGCCCACTATTTGTTGTTATTGAAAGTTCTACAAGGTTCACCACCACTGATATAAGCCATTTTCAGTTGTATTAGAGAAAAATATAGTTATGTAAGCCATATATATGTATATATATCTTAGTGTGCATATGCATTATATATGTATACATGAAATAGGATTTGAGGATAAAGTATGAATTAGAAGCCATAAAAGAGAAATTTTCAACATATTATTACATTGCAACGTGAAACATCTCAGTAGTGAAAAACCCTATAAGCAAAGTTAGGACATAGAGTGGTATGGGAGAAAATTGTTGTTATAGATAAAACAGATAAAACAATGATATGCATGATTTATAAAAGATTCTTACAAATGAACAAAACTTGCATTTAAAAGGGCAAAAAATACGGTTTGGTACACAGAGATTAAATGAATACCCAGTAAACATGTAAGATAGTGTCACTAAAAGCCAGAGAAATGCAAATTAATAGTGATTGGTGTTTGTCACTTTGGCAGCATTTTGAAACTTAGTACCGAGGAACTGTGTGTTATCGTATATGTTGGTGCAAGTATGAATAAATATGACATTTTGGAGCACAGTTTGGCGGTGCATTAAGAAATGTCAAAAATTTACATGCCTTTTGAGTGAGCATTCTCACTTCTGGGAATCTCTTCTACAAAAATATATACCTTAAAAATTCGGCTGTTGAGAAATGATCAAAAATTATTATATTCACACTATACAGTGTTACTCATCATTTAAAACGTAGCTATTTGTCCTAATGTAAGAAATGGCATACTGTATGTTGATATATTGAAAAAATAACCTAAGATATGTGGGTAATATAATCCCATTTCAGTTCAGTCATTTATATGTTAAGTCTCTGGCCTGAGAGGCTGTCACCAAACTATTAAGGATGATTAACTCTGGGAGGAGAAGTGGAAAGTGTCGATTTGGGGTAAAGAAGTAGCAAGAACTCAGGCTCTCTCTGTCTTGACACATTACTGCATTTGCTGAAATTTGCATTTTTTATAACTTTAAATTAATGCTGCATTCTTCAATTGACAACTCTTCTCTTAAAATTTTTTAAATCCATAAAAGGTAGGAAAAAGAAAGAAAAGCCTCCCCACCATGACCCAATGGCACTGGTGACATTTTGGAATGAAGGAGGGAAAAAAAATGTGTCCAGCAGAGTTAATTTAGTGGAAAATAAGGATAAATAAGATGATAGGAGAGTCTGTGGGGAGAAAGGGGACCTGGCTTTGTCTCTCAGTACTTGGCCATTTGCTGTTGGACACTAGGGAAGCCATTTACCTGGGATGGGGTCCAGGTAGGTCTTCTCCATTCTGCAGGTAGAGCTGACCTACTTCCCTTGGAGGAAAGGACTAGAGAGAAAGAATGCAGAGAAAGGTTCTGCCTGTGTGGAGGATGTTATTGTTAGAATGACCATGAATGAATGTCAGAATCCAGAACCACACAGAGCCACCCCAAAACAAGGAATGCTCTTTGTAAAAACAGGGCATTGAAGTAGGTACCATGGCAGGGGATTGGGTGGGAGAAAAACTGACAAAACATGACAGACTATGTCCTTTGATTGAAGGGTGTGTGTGTGTTTTGTGTGTGTGTATGTGTGTCCATGTGTAATCTTAAGGACATTTAATGCAGCGTAACAAACAGAATGCTGAAGTATTAAGGAGGAACTTAAAGTAGCTTTGGACAGTTGGATTTAAAAAGCTTTGAGAAGGTGGGAGAAGGGAACTCGTGCCTGCGAGGTGGCATTGAGGTTTGTACTGATAAGATATTGGGTTGTTTTGCTATTAAACATAAAGAGTTTTCAAAAGGGGAATAAAATAAGCATATAACTGAGTTATGATTTGTTTTCTGAGGCACTGTCAAGAGGCATAAGATCAAATCCAGCTGGACACCGCTCAGCACAGAGCTCAGCAGTCTAGAAGCTGGAGCTTGGCTAATGAGAAATCCCCATCCTCTGCTAACACCTCAGGGCTCATCTCTTCCTCTTTGGCAAGCAAGATACAAAGAGAACTCAAAGCAGAGTGGAACCCAAAAGGTCACCTAGAGCATTCATTTTTGTTAGCTTCCTACCAAGCCTTTCCAGAAAACAGACAAGCACGGTTTCAGAGTTTTGCTAGAATCCAAGCCAATGGCTTTGTGCTTTAACCTGAGGGTAGGTTTTAATGAAACCAAAGGACTTCACACATTGACCTGCCACTGGCAGTGAGGACAAAGAGGAGATGGGCCAGATATCGCCAAGCCGTATCCTCTCATTTATTCTCTGGGTGTGAAAGGAGTGATTGTAAAACTCAGATGAAACTAGGAAATGAAGACTCAGAGCTCCCAGCATAAACATTTCGGTCTGCTAAGTTTACTTTCACCAGTGTGTTGTACTCAGAAACACAAGACACTCACTGTTCCATGATGTTTGTGCATTTCTGTGGTGTTTGGCACTTTGCACCCTAAAGTGAGAGTACAGGTGTCTCCATTATGTCCCTTTGTAATCTGTGAGAGATTCTTTTAGCTTCCCTCCTCCCCATTTCCACTGCCACTGTGAATGTGTGCATGGTTTATCACAACAGCCTGGATCTGATCTGTCTCCAGCCAAGCCCACTTCCGTCCACCCACTGGCATTGCTTTAGTCTTTTTTTCTGAACCTCAGCTATTTCTTGCTCTACTGCTCGGAATCCACCAGTGTCATTCAGGGCCTCACTGCCCTCTTGCTGGTGGCCACATCTACACTTGCACTTCTGCCCGCTCCTTCTTGTCTTCTGAGTCAGCAATCCAGCTATGGAAGGTGATTAGTGGTTCTTATAAAATGCTAACCTCTGTCTTGTCTTAGTGTCTGGAATATCTTCTTTGGTAATGGATCTGTGTCAAGACGCAGCTATGGCAAGTGTTATCGCTAAGTACGCTTCCCTACAGACTTGCATCCATTCAGGTATCTGCATTTTATCCTAACTAATTATCAGTCTGCCTTCACAACTTACCTGGGAAATACATTCAAGATCTCAGCCAGGTGGTTCTGTGCATTGCATCTTGCACCATAGCCTGGACACACGGTGCTTCTTGAGTGTGTGAAAGGAAAGAACGAATTCATGTTTTTAAACAGCTTTTCCCTCCCCAGTTTGTGAACATGTCTCTGTGGGTCACTGTTTTGCCTAATTTGAGACAAGGAAAGTCCCAGTCAGCCTTCCATGTTCTCAGAAACTTGATGAAGGTGAATAAAACAAATGCTGATGGAGTCATAAGGCTTTTGCCACTCCTCTTGGAGCACTACTAAGAGACTGTCTACTGCCTCTGCCTAGAATGTGCTTGAATTAAAACTCCTATGCTGTTCCAGGTCAGCTGTTGCCAGCAAACCGCAATACACCAAGTCCCATTGATCCTGACACCATCCAGGTCCCAGTGGGTTATGAGCCAGATCCAGCAGATCTTGCACTCTCCAGCATCCCAGGCCAGGAAATGTTTGACCCTCGCAAACGCAAGTTCTCTGAGGAAGAACTGAAGCCACAGCCTATGATTAAGAAAGCTCGCAAAGTCTTCATTCCTGATGATCTGAAGGTAAATTGGAACTGGTAATCAGGCTTTGGGCAAATGAACAATGAGTGGGATTAAGACGAAAATTCAAGAGGTGACCCCAGGAAGATAGAGTCCAAGGTGTGATTGAAAAATACAGTGGATATTTAAATTTTTTGAAAATTTATTACAGAGAAAATAAAACAAAACATTGCCACTATCCCCTCCCCACCCAATGCCTGCTTCAAACACACTTATTCCAGTGTTCTTGCCAATTTCTAAAACAGTTCTGAAGTCCTTTAGTGTGAGCATCTTTAGTTACACTGTTCTAGCTACCTTGATGTCCTGAATTGATTCAAAATGTTTACCTTTCATGGTTATTTTGACCTTGGGGAAAAGTTCGCACAGCACCAGATCTATAAAGAACATGGGTGAGGACTTACCGTAATGTTTTTACACTCCCAGTGGAGGGCATGCAGCAGCAGCATTCATCACCTTTGGTCATACTTTGTAAAGAAACAAAAGAGAATTTTCAGAACTACTCCTGAAAGTGGCAAGAACTATGGGATAAGTATGTTCAAACTGGGGGAGGGTATTCTGAGGGGGGTTAGTGGCAGTGTGTCTTTTACTGTAATAAAATTTTAAAATGTAAACATTCGCCGTATATTTTGATCACTCCTTATGAACTAATCCATGAAGTACTCATGATTTCTGATCCTGTGTGCTATGTGACTTCCTGGCCTGTTGCTTTCCTCTCTGGGTATTTCTGAAATAATACTTTCATTATTTGATACCAAACAGAGATAAGGAGAAGCAATACAATGTTGGAGGCTTAATAAGCCCACGAAGGAAGCAGACTTGCTACCACCTTCAGGGAAATACATAAAATATTACTCATATATCAAGCTAAAATCTTTCAAGAATACAAATAAAAGAAAATTATTTAGGAAAGGCATCTGGATCTTAGAGTCCTCAGGATTACCTTCCTTTTGGGAAGGCCTCAGGGAATAACAGCCAGGAATAGAACTTTCCACTACATGGGCAACCAGGGTGACCAGGGTGGAATATTGAGAGTAAAGCTGGTGGATTCCCAGACACATTATATGTCACACTCACTTTGTGTCACAAGTAGCGGTCAGTTGAGTAGCACAGCAAAAAGGTTAATTTTGGGTTGGAAACCACTATGTTAAAGGGGACACATTATTTATAAAAGGAAACAGATTTACTTTAGGAAAACCAGTATAGCTTAAAGCAAAATTAATCTTGACACATTTGATGACATCTCAGGGTCAGAATTCTTTCCAAAATGATGCCATGTCCACTAATAACAACAGAACCATTTTTGATTAGCCACTTCATATTTTTTGTATTTATTTTTCTTTTCACACATAAAGACAATGGAGATATGATTATACATTTTGAGAGCATTGGAACAAGACACCATTAGCCTTTTCTGAAGTCTGACCCCTACCTCTCAAACCTAAATATGGTTCACGGATAGAGAGACTGGAAGGTTGAGAAAATGAGAGTTTGGATCACTGACCTGATTTAGACCAATTTCTGTTGCTTTCTCACATCTGGAAAGAACACAGGAAGATAAAAAAACAAAAACAAACAAAAGCCACCAGAGACAGAAGTATCTACCAGATCTGAATCACTGCTGTCATGCACATATCTGAGAGTACCTCCATTGATACGGAATAGGAACATTTCAGGGCTGATGGGAACTTTGGAGATTCATTAGTCCAGTGCTATCCCTTTGCAGTTGAGGAAGAAGCAGAAGGGAAGCAGAGGTGAACTCCACCTCAGAAAGTTCACTGCATCATGTTAACCCTGACAGGGGCTGCACCAGGACCCTTGGGTGACAACTCAGTAACTACCACCCTGAAAAAAAAAAGGAAAGTGTACAGTGAAGACATCACAAAATCTAATCTATTGGGGCATGGCTGGTTGGAACTCCACAACCTAAGACCAGGGTGCTATGGAGTTAGGTCTAGGGATCATTGGAGATACCTTCTTTCAGTTGGGTGCCTATCATGACCTTATATTCTTAGTGATCCAATTCTGAGTGCCTTTCAGAGTCTCATCTCTTAACCTAAACTAGGGAGCCTGTTCAGCATGGATTTCCTCTTGGTTAGAGGTTAGTTTGAAAAAATCCTGCCAAGTAGTAGATAAAACTTCCAGCCAGGGTTTTAGTCTCCAAATTTACATGTTCAGAACAAAGAACAAGGTTATTTAATAATGCAGGTAATCTTAGCAACAAAGAGGTGGTGAAAAACCATCTGTGCTAGAATTATATGTATTACTGCTGTCATGGCCTTTTCCCATGGTGGGTGGGGAATGGGCAGGAATACTTTCCTATGCCCTTGGGGTGTTTTTTTTTTTCTTCTTCCAGGTGTGAGTGAAACTTCAAGTCACAGACCATGAGCTTGTGGGAAGCAGGAAGAACTGTCATGTGAGCAGAGAGGACTGAGTTGGGGTGGGTGTGAGAGAGGTGTTTATGGCCCCAGGCACTGGACGATGAGCAAACCAGTTGAGTAGAGTGGTATCCGCCCAAAATGATGCATTAGGGGGAGCAAGCACTCCCTGGAAGTGTCAAGAGAGAACACGCTGGGATTCTTAACTGAAAACCAGTTTTGTTACCTGCATTTCTTAATGTTTTTAAGACTCCATTAATTCATTGGACAGATTTTTTTTCAAATGCTAGAGTATGCCGAGCCCCATGTCAGGAACAATGTTGTTCCTGGCCTTGTGGAAGTTCTAGTCTTGCCAGCAAACAGTGGAATGTTGACTTATCAGAATGGGGAATGGCTGAGTGGGCTCTGGTTGGATGAGACTAACTGGGTACTCAGATGGTGTTAGCACCTCGAAGGTAGGAAAGACACAGGAGATGTAGTACTCAATTTATCAGTTCCACTCAAGGCCCAGTTTCTCTCTGTCCCCCAACTATTCTGTAATGACAAAAGAAAACAAGTTGGTTTTTCTAGGCAGGATATTCCTGATTCCATCATTATTTCTGCCTCTGTGTCCTTTTTTCCACCTCTGCTCCATCCTCCCCTCCTGCCTGAGAGTTTGGTCTCCACTCTACACTTTTGCAAGCTCATCTGCAGGCATGGGTGGGTGAGGCTGGGAAATGCAAGCACATTAGAAATAGGAAGAGCTCTAAGTAATATACAACGTTTGGTTGTTACCTTGAGATCAGCTGGTGAGTCCCTGGTCCTTTAAATCTAGTCAGTATAGTCACAGGCCACCAAATCCATGGCCTATGGCAGTACCTGTCTCCATCCCTCACTGCCACAGTTTGCAGGGGCTTATTCTCATGTACTGTCTCACCACCTGGCTTCCTGTCCCTCTGTGTGCAGCTGCTGATACATCCTGAGTTAGTCCCTCTTTGGGCTCCTCTTGGAAACCACACTCCTAGGCTCGTTGACGGGTATGCTGCCTTTACTGATACTATGAAGGGCATGGAATGGGGCTTACACCTAAGTGACACAAACAACCTCCATCAGAACTGGTGTCTCACAGTACTAACCATACCTTTAGGGCCCCTTGTTCTTGTGATGTCATTGGCTCACCTGGTACCTTCCAGTACCCCTCCTTTTCCCTCCAGCTCCCCTGCTACCCCTTGGAAGCCAAACAACAAATTCCCCCTGTCCAGGATTGCTCATTCAGGTATTCCTCAAAGGGTAACCTCCTCCCTAAAGAGGAATTCTGATACCAACTATTAGGAAGATCATTTTCCTCATATTGTTTCTCATATTGTTTCATATTAGTTTGAAAAACTAAAATGCTAGGGGTACTTTAGAATTAAAATGACAGTACCAACTTGTGACCAGGAAGCACATGGGAGGTACCTGCACACACTTTTCATCTCATACTCTGTCTTTGTGCAGGGCAAATGTCTGCTGAGCGTAATTAGCAGGTCTGGGGGCCGACCACTCATCTTAGATTTTTCCTGCAGCCTTAACCCCACCCCACATGACCTCCTCCAATGCCTACACCTTCCCTTGGAATGCTGGGTAGGGTGAGGACTGGTCTTACACACTTATTCTGGCTGGCATGTAACTGCATAAGTATTGCCTTTGCCAGGATGGAGGGATATGCTATTGGAAGTTGCTGGGGAAAGAAAGTTGCAAGCTTCATCAGGTCACACCATCAATGAATTGGGAAGATCTAAAAGAAGACTCATTTCTTAGCAAGGAAGCTTTCCTCTCTTTTGGTGGGGTGGAGTAGCGATGAGGGAAAAGGAAGACTTGCTTTCATGTTGACCACAGTTAACTATTACCCAGGGCAACTGAGACCCAGAGAATAGTTAAGCAGGAAATTAGTGTAAATTATTTAAATACTAGTCACCAATATGAGTATGCTGGTTAGTGATAGGTTGGAGGGTCTTTAAAATTTTTGTTTGCAACAATCAGCAGGTACACCCCACTGTATAGTATTCTTGTGGTTCAGACAGGATAAAAAGTGAAAGGTCCTACTTTTCTCCTTTGCCTCTCTCAGTCTCCTCTGCAGAGGCATCACTCTGATAGCTTGGTATGAGTGGCGAACCCATGGCACACCTACTGCAGTCAGCTGTTTGTTATCATTGAAAGCTCTGAAAGATTTGCCATCACTGGTATAAACCTTTGTGGGCCTCTGGCTATGAATATATTCTATTATAATTTTTTAATCAAACTGGAATGAAACCAAATATTTACCAACAGATTGCCATGGTCTCCACTCACATCATGATATGTTATGAACATCTTTATGGTTCTGTAGGGTCATTACTTTGAATAGCTGTAGAGTATCCCTTTGTGTGACTATCAAGCTGATAGATACATATAATAGATAATTAGCTTTTCCCCATATTTTTCTGTTACAAACCATGCTACAGTGAAAAACCTGTGCCTGTGTCTATTTATTGGCATGAAGATGCTATAGGCTGCAATCCTAGCAGGGGAGTTACTAGATCAATATATATATTAAAGCAGTTGAGAGATATTGGTAAATTGCCTTCCAAAGATAGTGTGCCAGCTTACACCAGAGAGCAGATGAGTACCCATGGAAGAAAACAGGGCTGTAAAATTTTCAGCCACGCAAGTAGTGAAAGTTGGAACGTGCTTCTGGGTGTGAGGTGAGCTGCTTGCTTCCCTTCAGGCTCTGATCTCCACCTCGCTGGGCACAAGCTCTGTTGGGCAGAGCAAGGGACCTGTTGCAACAGGTTGGTCCCTGCTCCAGGAAGGAAGCCATGGCTCATGGGCCATTTGCCCAGACAGGCAGAAACTAATGGAAGGAGACGCAGGGGCTGAACCTGGACTGGCATCTCAGTGTGGCCTTCCAGGCTGCTGGTACCCAGGTGACACTGCACTGCTGAAATCTAATACATCGTTTTCTTTACCCTTTTGTGACTCACGAGCAGGATGACAAGTACTGGGCGAGGCGCAGAAAGAACAACATGGCAGCCAAGCGCTCCCGCGATGCCCGGAGGCTAAAGGAGAACCAGATCGCCATCAGGGCCTCATTCCTGGAGAAGGAGAACTCGGCCCTCCGCCAGGAGGTGGCTGACTTGAGGAAGGAGTTGGGCAAATGCAAGAACATACTCGCCAAGTACGAGGCCAGGCATGGGCCCCTGTAGGCTGGCATTTCTGTGGGCTGGCGTTGGGATAGATGGACAGCTTGTTTCCTGTCTGATAGCACCACACCCAGACCAACCTTTCTGACATCCGCACTTTACCAGAGGCATAAACACAACTGACTCCCATTTCAGTGTGCATCCGTGTGTGTGTGTGTGTGTGTGTGTGTGTGTGTGTGCGCGTGTGCACATATGTACGTGTGCTTGTGCTCATGTGGTCAGACGTGTGCAGGAATGTGTGTGGGTGCGTGCGTGTATCTGTGTGTGTGTGTCCCTTTGCACTTGCCATTTTGAGACAGCCCTCTCATCGTCTTTTAGTCTCCCAAAAGAAAGGTGCCATGTTTTTACTAGACTTTGGAGACCCCCAGGGGTTTTCCGCCCCCTCCCTGCTCCAGCCCTGCCCTTCTGTTGTCCAGCTCACCTGCTCTCCTGAGCGCTGCTGGGCGCCCCTAGGAAGACGGTGGATCTCAGTCCTCGAGAGTGCAAGCTCTTGTTTTTGTTTCATCCATAAGTTACCATGCTAATGAGGTGCACAGAATAACTTAGCACTACACTGCAGGTCTCTTCATTTATAGGTTGCTTTCCTCCTTTTTTCAGTTTTGGTGATAATTGTCTTCAAATTTAAAGTGCTGTTTAGATTTATTGGATCCCATATTTACTTACTGCTACTTACTAAGTTTCCTTTTAATTCCACCAACCCAGATAAGTACGAGTACTCTTATAGAACACAGAGTGTGTTTTTGCACTGTCTGTACCTAAAGCAATAATCCTATTGTACGCTAGAGCATGCTGCCTGAGTATTACTAGTGGACGTAGGATATTTTCCCTACCTAAGGATTTCACTGTCTTTTTAAAACGCAAAAATTAAAGTAATGCATTTGAGCATGATCAGAATATCCCCAGGACAGGGAAGCAGAGGGCAATGAGAGGTCTAAGACTGAGGGGTTAACTTATCAGTACATGAGCCAAAAAAAAAAAAAAAAAAAAAAGAGTGTCTTCGAGTAGCCTTTGATATGTTTAGTTTTGTTGTCTCCCCTGTCCCACATCGACCCATTCCCATTTTTTCTAGTTAACTTTTTCCATATTCTTCTTAAGATTCAAAAACTACTTAAAATTCAGTTCCCCATTTTTTGGTAATATATATATTTTTGTGAATTATACTTGGCTGTTTTTAAAAAAAATTGGTTAAGTTCTTCAGTTGATGTTTTCTATGACCCTCTTTCCTCGTGGTGTTATTTTTGAATGCCTCATAAATTAATGATTCTGGAGCTTATGTTTCTTATTCTCTGTTTGCTTTAGAACGTATGTGCTCTTATAAAGTGGACTTCTGAAAAATGAATGTAAAAGACACTGGTGTATCTCAGAAGGGATGGTGTTGTCACAGACTGGTTCATCCAATCAATTTAAATGTTTACTATAGACCAAAAGGAGAGATTGTTAAATTGTTTAATGTTTATACAGAATAATTATAGGAAGTTCTTTTTGTACAGTATTTTTCAGATATAAATACTGACAATGTATTTTGGGAGACATATATTATATATAGAAAAGAGAAAAAGGAAAAACTATTCCATGTTTTAAAATTATATAGCAAAGATATATATTCACCCATGTTGTATAGAGGAGAAGCGCTTGGGGGTTTTTGAAGTCTTTAATATTTTAAGGCTATTATTGACACATCAGCATGTTTTCTGCTTTAAATTAAAATTTTATGACAGTATTGAGGCTTGCTGTGACGAATCCTGCTCCGACGCTTTCTTATTTCTTATTAGGTCTCAGAAAAAAGTCAGTTAACATTACCCAAAAGCACAAAATGGATTTTAGTCAAATATTTATTGGATGATACAGTGTTTTTTAGAAAAAGCATCTGCCACGAAAATGTTCACTTCAAAATTCTTGAGTTTCTGGGATGGAGCGTTGCTGCCAATGCCCCAAAGAATTTTGTTCTTCTCTTTGGGCCCATGCATCTATCTTACGCAGCACAAGGCTGACATCGGTGCTATGTGTATGGCTTATAATTTGATAGACATTTTGACTTTAAAGGTGAATGTTCTTTTGTTTCACTAAGTTGTATAATGTCACGAAATTCTGCTGTTACTGCCAAGAAGCATTTTGTGCTAGATTAAAATCCCCTTTCATCAACGGGAGTTTTCTAGTTTCCTGCCTCCGAAGTACATTAATTCTTCAACGATTTGGTGGTCTCCTTGCCAGTCCATCAGCAGTGTTTCTCTCTAGTGTCACAGAAAGGCGACTAGTGAGATATTCCTGCTAGCTACCCATTTTGTTGGAAGATACAGATTAATGGCACAAGATGAGAGAATATGGGAATTGAAACACATTGTTCAGATACATAACTAATAAAATCGACAAAATCTTTGGCAATCTTATGTAGAACTAAATAAAGAGTTATTCAGTAAGTGCCATAAGTAGTCCTAGATTTGGGCTTTTTACAGATGAAGAGCCTAACTGCAGAACTGTTAAATAGCAGTAGTCACTGAACAAGTACAAATTGTATCTTTAAGTGGAGAAACTTTGAAGGGTTATAATGTGGACCATCCAAATTTATGAAGTTATCAAATGGTAGCTGAAAAAAAAAAACCGTGTTTGAGTACTGATCTTTCATGGAATTAGGTTGCTTCTATCAAATAAACATCACAAATATTTTCTGCAGAAGAAATAAAAAGATCATAATAAAACTTATCACTTTGTATGCCAGGAAAGGTTTCAAAAACCTACCTCGTTTTAAAAAAAATTAAACACTTTGGAGTCTGCACAGGTGCCTTATATGTAGGTCATTATAAACACACACACACACTCACACACACTCACACACACACACACACACACACACACACAAACTTACACACACTCTCCTGAATTAGCTGTCTGTCTATCCGAGGCAATTAGGGAATCAGGCAGTTCTGCTGACTAGAATGGGAAGCCACGGTCTGATTTGTAGTGACTTGGGTCCTGGGGTCAGTGAGTGCCTGCTGGCTGCACCTATTAGGAGAATCCTGTTGTCATTTTCATCCTTTCTTCCTCAGCATCTTTCAGAGATTAATTACTTGGTCATTAAAAATGAATCCACATCATTATCATGCCAGCATCATTTAGACAGTTTGGCCTGAGCAGCATAGGACTTCCAGATAAGGTCACATCGTCCTTTCTTTTGATTAAACTTGCAAAGAAGGGCAAAAAATGATGAGCCTGTTTGTGTTCATGCTACCTTGAGGGGAGGGGTGGCCGATGGGAGGGCCATAGACAAGCACAGCCTCTTGAGAATGTGGCCACTTTGGGTCATTCAGAAACACATTGAGCAAGACCATGACCAGACTTGGTCTGTGAACACAGCAGGTCTCCATGGAATCTCTCCTCCAGGCAGAAGGACTATTTGTTTGAAGAGAGTACGGATGGGATTCTAGCACTTAGAGAAGCCATATAAGATTCCCCAGAGGTTGCTTCGAATGCACTGATTTTGCATGGGACCTCACAGTGGTTCTGAATGTATATTCAGAAAGTCTGTTGTCTGTTTTCGGAAGTGTCAATGACAATGTTAAGGGGCACTCTTCTATTCTCCAGGGATGGAACAGTAGACTTTCTGTAAAATGGAAAGTTAGTCTTTGGTTTCTCTAGTAGTTCATCTAACTTTTTTTCCTTTTAAGAAAAACACACTTTACCACACTTAATTTGTGAGATTCCAAAGCATTGGCCTAGTTGGCTGTGTGGCCCTGGAGCCCTGGGTTTAACTGTGGGCTTGGGTCCCTGCAGGTGACCAAAGTGAGGTGTGTCCCCTTCCTGCTGAAGGATCCTAGGTCCCCTCACTGTTGAGGCCATGTTCTTCAGGTGTTTACTAATGATAATACCATTAAAAAATGAGCAAAATTTTATGCTAGGTCTTGAGGAATTGGGTTTAGCAACTTACTTGAATGCATTTTTCAGGAGATGAAGTATATATAGGAGAGTGTGTGTGTGCGTGTGTGTGCGTGTGTGTATGACAGTTTGAAGACATAAAATATTAAATTTTTGAGCACCTTACCAAACAATAACCCATTATCCTTTTGGCAACACCACAAAGATTGCATCTGTTAAACAGGTACAAGACAATATGAGGTTAGTTTAATTTGTGCACCATAGTATTGGTGGTATTTATACTGTTAAGTTCAAATCTTTATCTGTCTGTTGTTCTTAATGTTTAATAAACTTTGGATTTTTCCTTTCTTTCATGTATTTTTGTTAACAGTTGGCTGGCAATCAGAGTCTGTTTCCCACCACCAAAGCCAAGAGACTGTTCACAGAGATTAATTACATAGATGATAAAATGCTAATACTATGTGATTAATAACAAATTAAAATTTTGAGTACTTATGTGCCAGATGCTGTACTGTACACATGAAGTGTTTTTATTTAATCCTGTGTCAACACTGTGAAGTAGGAACAACGGTTGTCTCCATTTACAAAAATGAAAATAAAGTTAGGCAGGATGAGGTGCTTACCTAAAAGGACAATGGTAGAAGTGGCAGAGATGAGCTCCAGTCTGTTGAATGGGTACCATTGAAAGATTGTTTCCCAAAAGTCACTGTGCAAGCTATAGTCTTGTTGGCTAAATAGGAGTTTCCGGGGGCCATGTTACAGGAGAACAGATCTAGTAATTCTGAAACAGACCTGGGATGAGACCTAGACATCTGGATTGTTTAAATAATCCTTGCGTGTGATCTTTACAGTGATTCTGACAGTCATCTTTCAGCATCTAAGGAGCATTCATTCTGAGACCCCATGAATACCAAAATTTGTGGATGCTCTAGTTCGTCATATAAAATGATACAGTATTTGCATATAGCCTGAACACATTCACCTGTATACTGAGTCCAGATCATCTCTACATTACTTATAATAATTAATGCAAGTACTACGTAAATAGTTGTATTGTTCAGGGAGTAAAAACAAAAATACGCATTGGGTATAGATGCAAACATCCCAGGTCTACTACCTGGTACAAGTCAGCAGCAGCACAGAAAAGGGGAGGAGAGAGAAAAGAACCAGCACGCGGCTTCATCAACAAGTACTTTTCTTGGGTAGGTCAATTTTCAGAAGAAAAAAAATATACATATAGAAGTTGAAGATTTGCAAATTCTCTTCACATTTATCTGTGCACATATATCCCTTGGATCTACTTTGTGCACCGCTAGACATGTGTCCCCCAATTTCACCATTCTGTATGCAAATGATTCCTATGCACACTGCAGTCTGCGTGAAAATCACTCCCATAGGTGGCAGGGAGGGGCAAAATGAGTCAGTAGGGGAGTGAAGGACAAATTAATAAAGATCTTTGCATTCCTTCAAAGTCCTAGGACTTCCCCGATTCTTGCTCTTCCTGATATCGAACTGTTCCACTACCCCTGGCTTCAGTACTAAATCTAGCATTATAACGCACTGCTTCTCCCCCTCCCCCAGCCCCGCCTCATGTATTTGAGGGCTGGTTGGAGTGGGGATCTATTTCTGCCAACTATATGTGCTGCAAGGTACATGCCTTTTAAGTTTCCTTTGGTTTGAATCAGCCAAGAGCCTTGCAGGGTGCCTGGTCCATAGAGGGGTGTACCAAGTCATCCCCGGTTATTTGTTGCGTGGTCTCAGGTTTCTCCCAGGTGCCTTCTTTTTTGGACAAAGCTTACCAGAGAAGTATATCCCCTGGGGGAACTCACTTGCTACCTTCTGTGTGTTGGGTTCGAGAAGACAGAGTGGAAACAGCACACATTTTGGAGCTGAATTAAATCTCAGTTCAAGCCCTGTCTCTGACATCCACTTATTTAATAAACAGATACTTACTGAGTACCCATTGCAGAGAAGCCCTTTCAAGCTGGTAACATGATAGTGTACTTAATCTTTCTGAATCTCAGAGTCATTTAATAATATCTTAATATCACTTGCATTAAGCAAGGTGACACATGAAAAGCACTTGGCAGTGGGAGAATGAAACCCTCTGTGAGTTTGCGTCCCCCTCACACTGCCCAAGCCCTGCTTCCCTTCCTGGACATGTATAAGATAAGAATCCTCGGGAGGGAGATGGCCAAGGGTTTGTGTTTGCTCCTCGGCCTTTGAAATTTAAATAAGTAACCTAAGTGCACAGGGAAATGCAATGAGGTCACTTAGAACTTTGGTCCCTTTTAGGGTAGATTTAACTGCATGTTTCCTACGCTGACATACCAGGGGACTGGGACTGGATTAAAAAAGGAGTCTTAAAGAATCTCTCCTTTTCCAAGGCTCTTTTCTTAAAAATCATCTGTCTTTATGTTAAGATGAGAAAGCAAATATTTGTTGATGGAGACTGCAGTCCATCCTGGGTTGAAAACTCCTAGCTTAACGCTCATCCCCTATTACCAATCTTGTGCCCTAACCATTAGCATCACGTCTTTACCTTCCATCCCCAAGATGAAATGGTTATGCAAACATCATTAACTTTTTGTACCCCTTAATCACCACTAATTTTCAAAAACCACCCCAACTTTGCATATGGTGCAATAAACCAGATCGGGTGCTTTGCTAACATAGCTCTTCCAGTTGTGTGTGCCACCACCACACAGAGGCCCAGTGCAATGCCCAGAGCCTCTTCTAGGTAGAAGCACTGTAAGGAATGTGTTCCGAAGCCACTACTGGGAATGAGATTTAACATATAGAAGACTGGAGGCCACTGCCCTTTAGTTGAAGTTGGAGTTCCTAGCCTACAGGGCAATACATGGTTTTTCCTTGAAAGTAGATATCATGGGCTCCCAGGATGACTCACAAGGCCGGTCACATTCCAGGTCTCCCACCCCCACCCCAGTAATCAGTGCTGTCCTTTCTCCCAGCAGCATCCTGTGACTTGGGAGGAAGTGAAAGAAGGGGGAGGATCCTCTCATGAGCTTCTCCCATGAAGAGGAAACAGGGAAAGAGGGTGGTCCCCTCCAACAAGGATACCCCACGTCTGAACATCACTGCATCCCTTTTTCATTTTAGCCCTTTTGGTAACCCTGGGAGATACTAAGGGTAGAACCAACAAGGAAGGAGATTTGGTGATGGCGAGGCTGCCCCAAGGTGCAGAGTGTGTCTCACCTCACTGTATCCCCCAGGCTGTGTGTGGGCCACAGCCCAGTCCTGTGTGGGCCGTAAGAGCCAGACTGTGCCTCCTCAGTCCCCTGCAGACGTATTCCAATGTCTCCAGCGGTAACTACATAATTCTGAATGTAGTTTTAATAATGTAAATTCCTCTGATGAGAAGTTGCTGACTTCTCAGCTTGCTTCCTGGTGCTTCTCTACCTGAAAATTTTTGTACATGAGGCAGAAGCCAGGGCTCAGTTGACTCCTTATGAGATAGGACTTTCTCTCCCAAAATGGATCTCTTCCTCCTCCTGCTACAACCTGGTGCTCCTCTTTCTAAAGTTTCTGCTTCTAGCTTTGAAGCCAGAAAATGCTTGTGCTTTGACAAGGCTTCTGGGACAGCTCCGGGATGCCCCTCCCCATCTCCAGCCCTTACCTGGGCAGCACTGTAAAAAGTTTGTCACATTCCTTTCAGGTCCTTTTCTCCCCTGTGGCCTCCCCAGAACTACAGAGGAAGCGGAGGCACAGAAAAAGCCTCAGGAAAAAAGTACCCTTCAAAGACCAAAGGCCTTTCTTTCTTTTGAATGAAGATGAATCTCAGAGATGGAGAATTTAATTTAGGAGAGGAGACAGGGCTGGGTGAGCACAAAGGAGATGAGACTTCCCTTGGTCTCACAGCTCACAGCAGGAACCTTGGATTCAGGCTATTTGAGTACTGGGGTGGTCCCCTGGCCCTCAGTCTCTCTCTCATCTCCCTCTCTCTCCATCTCTCCTCGTTGCCTTCTTTCCCTTCTTAATTCCTCCCTTGTGTGTGCCACGGAGGTGGAGGGGAGATGTGAATAAGACTGGAGAGTGTCCTTAGGAAAAGCTATGATGGAGATGCAAATCCCCAGGCAGTGGATAGGGATAGGAAAGTCCAGACAGGAGCCTGGCTCTCCTGGCCCCAACACCCACCATGGTACAAGACCATTCACTAAAGGGTTTGCATGAGCAGGAAGCCTGCTCATTTGTCCCTGGCAGAAACCAACTCCCAAAACACTTGCACGGTCACACAATAATGTTTTAAGTCAGAGGATGCATTTACTGTATTCCATCTGTAAAGCCTCTCATTGTCCAGGTGAGAACCTGGTGGCCTTGAGAAGGAGTGTGATGTGCTGCGTGTTCTACACAGCTACGTGTGATCACAGGACAGCAACCCATTTCCCGGGCCGCGCTGTTCACTACAACATCCTGTCTCTTTCTGCGGTTTCCCATGGTGGATTCAAGGGGAAAACAGCCTGATTCTTGTTTTGCAGATGGAGAAACAGAAGCCTGAAGAGCCTCATTCCTTACATCACCTGTCATCCAAGATGAAGCATAGCCTTTCCGTATCCAAATCCTGCTCACTCTTTAGATTCACTTGACTGTGGAATCTTCTCTGGCCTCCCAGTCGGAAGCAGTAGCTCTCTCCTCTGAGTGTCACTCCACTGCCAACCCAAGCTCTCCCTCTGTCCCTGTCTTTCCATGCCTGACTTCCTCCCATGTGGTTTAAATATATTTGCCTGTAATGCAGTCCCTTCTACAAGGATGTCAGTGTCTTTGATGGCAGAAATTGGATGTTACAGATTGCAACCAAACCTAATCCTAACTAGTTCAATGTGTGCTCTTTATTTTTTAATGTGCTTCTATGTTTTCATATTCTTTTTGCAGATTTGTTAAAACAAAGGTTTTTGTTAAAAAAAAAAGAAATCTAATTACTTGGAACAGTGTGATTGGATAAAGCCTGCCTTACCACATAGACCTTTACCCTAAACGGTGCAACTTAAGGCCTCCTGCTCAATGCAAACTAAGATCTGGACCAGCAAGGTGCTCAAATGTGGCTGTCAGCAAAAACGGTGTCTGAAGTGATTTCAAAGGGCCTAAAAATCAAAGTTCTCTATTGTTCAGTCATTCCCTCTGCTTTTACAGAAGAGGATTTTCCCCAAATTTTTATCAGCTACAGTAGAAATTATGCTAGGTGTTTTACTAGAAATTTTCATCAATGAGGACTTTAGAAAGCTGCTAGAATAGATTCTTCAGAAAAACAGAGGTAAGGGCAATGTTGTAATTTTGGGAATTAATTGGGAAATGGGTGTTTTCTTGTGTTTTTTGTTGTTGTTGCTTTGTTTTGGCCATGCCAAGGATTTAATCCAGGGGCACTCTACCACTGAGCTGTACCCCCAGCCTTTATTATTTTATTTTGAGACAAAGTCTCATTAAGTTTTCCTGGTTTCTCTCAAACTTGTGGTCTTCCTGCCTCAGGCTCCTGATGAGCTGGGATTACATGCAAATGCCACCACACTGAGCTAAATCTCTGCCACCACCTTCATGGCAATATTAAAATTTCTATTTGTAAACCTATTGCTTTATGTGAGTGAAAATTTTAAGATTAAGATAATAAAAAGTTCTCTAATCAACTGTACATGAAAGCAGCTTGATAAATCTGTACTGTCTACTGAGCATGAGTTTTCAGAGAAAGCCTATTTCAGTGCAAGTCATTAACAAATTTACAAAACAAAAGGGATGAACATAAATCAATAATATTATTATTCCTTATTGCAACAGACCAGTAGGCAGGATTGAGCTTTTTCCTTTACAAAGGTATTCACGTAATTAAGAAGTATCAATCTACTACTCTTTTCCTGGTTTACTGTATGTATTCATGTTACTGACATGATTATAAATATGGCACTCGATAAAAGGGAAAAAAAGTATGGTTTCCTGGTCATTAATGATCACTTTTTATTGTATGATTATTACTGGAAATAATTGCATTGTGCAGAGGAGAGGAGGTAAGGAGCTATTTGCTTCCAGTACAACTCCGGTGCTCCCTGCTATGGGCACCAGATCCTCCTGGCCCTCTAACAAGAAGCGTCTGTTCCCCACACCATTTTGAAAATGAAGCTCCAAAGCTAGGCGTGGTGGTGCACACCTGTAATCCCAGCATTCGGGAGACTGAGGCAAGAGAATTGTTGCAAGTTCGAGACCAACCTGGGCTACAAACTGAGCCCAAGTCAAGCCTGAACTGCATAATGAGACCTTGTCTCAAAAAGACCAAAAAAAAAAAAAAAAAAAAAAGCTCCAATAAAGTGATGTCTCTAGTAACTAAGTTTGTCTGTTGGGGCTTCCTTTGTTGGGGCTTCCTTACTTAATTGTAATCACCTTGGCTCTGGGTCCTTGTCCATTTTTACAAGCATGAAAGGGGAGACACACTGTCCTCTCTCAGAATTCTCTATTAATGTTTCTTCTCCACCTTGGTGTTATAGACATGTGGGGCCAGATAATTATTTGTTAGAAGAGCCATCCTAGGCATTAGAACATTTTTTTTTATCTGTATTCATAGCCTCTACCCTCTAAATCCCAGTAATACCCTCTTCCCCAATTATGACAACCAAAATTATCTCCAGAAAGCACTGCAGGTGAGAACCTCTACATTAGACTGGGATTCAGTGGTCTGTGGTTGAAATAGTCCCGGCGGAGATCTTGAATTATGTTTGCTGAGCTTCCATTCTCTGCATCTGTAAAGTTGGAATAATAACACCTATTTTGATTTGATGTGGGGTTCAAAAATGTAATGCATGTGAAAATAACTTGTATCGCTGTGTAAGGTCATTATGATAGACAGGTCAAAATTTTATACTGCACTCTGTGTGTGTGTGCGCGTGCGTGTGTGTGTAGAGGGGGACAACTCTTAAAATGAAACTTAATTGGCCAATTAAGAGTAATTTCTTCTTTTCAATTTAAAATAGGCTCTTTTATTCAACTTAATCTGTTTGAATCAAAAATTCAATCAATTCAAAGTACAAATGTCCAGGACAGTCCCTCTCAAGGCATCTCTCCATAGGTTATGTCTGGATGCAGGTGTAAATTATAAATCTCACAATGGAGAAAGAAGGAATCTCAGTTCCTCATGATGGCGCCAGGTCTGCCACTCTCTGGGACATTTTGATTTGGTTCCTGAGTATAGCTGTGGCAAGAGAAGTTTGCTGTGTCCTTTTGAGTTGTGTGTGGAGATTCCTGCACCCTGCAGCTGTCTTACTGGCTTCCTAGACTGATCTAGTCCTTCATTTTTTCCAGCTTCTGCATCCTCCTGGGAGGCTTCATATGTGTTCCCTGCATCAAATTAGAGTATGCAAATATTAGCAAGGCAGTCCTCTGGTTTATTCACTTGGATACTTTCCTTAGCCCTGGTCACCTGCTAACCTGTGATCCTAGATGCTGTACTGGGCCAACCATGAGCCATTTTTAATATATTTGCACTTGCCAAGGGTAAGCAATCCCCTTTTTTTTGTCTTCTTGAGACAGGGTCTCGCTATGCAGTTCAGGCTGGTCTTGAGCTCACTTTGTAGCCCAGGCTGGTCTCAAACTTGCAACGATCCTCCTGCCTCAGCCTCCCGAGTGCTGGGATTACAGGTGTGCACCACCTCGCCCGGCTCAGCAATCCTATTATGTTATCTGCATGGTCCTGCTGAATATCTTTCCTCCTCTCCAACTAGAAACACTTCTAGATTCAGCCTTGAATAGAGAAACCAAAACACCCACTCATATGACTTGTCCTGTCTTCTCTCTCTTCTGAGCTCCCTCAGACATAAAAACCTTTTCTTATCCTTTCCCACTGAGTGGGAGTTCCACTAACATCACGTCTTCCTTCTGCCCTAATCTATGGAACTTCTCTTTCGCAGTGGCAATGTGGCAGAAGGCCTTGGGGAAACAGATTTATCAATGAGAGGAAAAGGCATTAAGAAGTACTCCAAAAATATTACCAGTTACAGAGAGGGTTCAGGGACAGGTGATGAGCAAGTAAAATCCTCTGAAAATGAAAAGCATGTTCCAAATTGTCTTCGTACTTCAGCCAACCGTCCTCCTACGCAGAAGTCAACTTCTGCTCTCAACAAGCAAAACCTAGCCTCCACGACATGTCTCTTAAACTTTTAAAACTGCCTTGCCCTTCTTAGTTTTCCTTCCTTCTATTCTTTTCTTCTTTGTTTTTGCATTGCCATCTCTCCTCTATCTGGAGCTGGTTTCCTGTGTGACCCACTCCAGGGAGTTGTCCCTGGAAGAAAGCCCTTGGGTTAGCAGAGGGCTCCCTGCCTGCCTTCCCATCTTTTCCGGGGAAGCCAGGCTGACACAGCTGCTCTGGCAGCCAGTGTTTCCACGGAGAGCGGCCAAGCATGTGGAGCTTCTGCTGAGGCAGCAGGACAACGTCCCCTCATGGAAAAGCCATTCCAGTGTGTTTCTTCAAAACCGCCTGAGAGGGCCAAGGCGGATGTCATGCTTCTTTCCATCCCCAGGCACCTCAGGTAGCAATCCCAAGTGGCTCCATCTGTGACCCCCTTTGAAAATTTCGACCCTCTAACCTGTTTAGGGCCAACTACACTTTCTTGGAAGCAGCCTGAAGCTAAGGCTACATGCATGCGTGTGCGTGTGTGCTGACACACACACATGCATCACATGCACATATGCATTCATAAACCCACTTCCCTTGGACTCTCTTTAGAAGTCTGGATTTATATAATGGAACTTCCCCTACCACATGGACTAAAATAACCCTGGCATCCCTTTCTGGTGGATTTTAATTAGGAAAGACATAGCATTTAAATTATGCTTATTACTTTCAGTTGTTTGCGCAGGCTGTGGGGCTAGGAAAAGGCAAGGGAGTCATGTGAGTTAGATTTTTTTTAATGGTATGGCTCTGGGAGGGAAAAATTGCCAAGGGCACTTTCAGTCTCTTTCTCCTGTTCTAGGCAGGCTGGTTGAGAAAGAAAGTCCAAGTTTTAGTATCATCATCATCATCGAGACTGACATTCCTTGAGTGCCCATTCCATGCCAGAACCCTGGCTAATGAGCATTTTATATTCATTATCTCATTTAGTCAAAAGAGTTTAATTAATAGATCCTATTTGGAACTATTTCTAGAGAAATAGCACCTTAATGTGAATTAAAAGTTTCTTCCCAGAGCCACCATGAACCTGCTATAGTGCCGAGTTGTTAACAATATGTATATGATGATTGAAATATACCTAAATGAATGAGTAAATGTAGTGGACATGTTCAGAATGAATCAGATGCAGAAGAATTATGTGTGGGACTGTGCTTCTAGCCACAGACTGCTTCTGAGTGTGTAGATAGAGAGCATATCATTCCAGTCTCTAATAGATGGCCAACATGTTGGTCAGATTTACAATTTGAGCAAACTGAGAAAATTTCTCTCCCCTGCCTCTCCCCCAAATCTTTATTGATTTATTAATAAGGATAAAGTTTCAAGCCACAGCTATAATTTCTGACAAATTAGTTAACCCATCTGGCTTATATATATATATATATATATATATATATATTAATTTTAATGTGTCTGTAGTAGTAATAGCTATCTCAGAGGGTTTTCTAAGGATTTTAAAAGATCAGATGTGTAGCCAAGTAGATACTTTTCTTTTCTTTGTTTTGTTGTTAAGGAATATATTAAGTGACCTCTGCTATCGTTATGCATTTAATCATTCAACAAGTGCTTATCGATTATCCAGTGTGGCTTGTACTATATTGTAGATGACATGAGTACAATGTTGAATGGGCTAATGAGTGTGATGGGAAGACAGATACTAAACAATGAATAAGATAACATCAGAGGGCAAGAAATGCTATGAAGAGAGTAAGAGAAAAAGACTGTGAAGAAAATAAGGTAGGAAACTCTAAATAACATGGTCAGGAAAGACTCTCCAGAACAGTGTCTTCTAAGTTGAGCCTCCAAACATAAGAGGAAGAAGCTATGCCTGAATCGGTGGGGAAGGAAGAACAGTTAAATCAACAAAACAGCTAGTGCAAAGGTCTTTTGGCAGGGCTGATGCAGGGACAGACAGCAGGTCTGAGTGTTTCGTGAGGGAGAAGTAGGGAGGTCCAGGACAGGGCTAGAGGAGAAGGCAAATAGATGCTGCAGCATGGATGATGTTACAAAACTCATTGAGGAGTTTGGATTTTGTTCTAAATGTAGTGCAGATATTTGGAAAGTTTTAACAGGGGAGTGGCATACTCTGGTTTACACTTGTAAAAGAACCCCTGGCTCCCACATGGAGAATGAATTACAGTGAAGCGTACATGGAAGGGGGACAGGCAAAGGCAGAGGGGGTGGTGGCCAGGACTAGGAGGTAGCAACAAACGGAAAGGCTTGGACCCAGCGGGTAAGTAAGGCAACTGGGACTAGCACTTAGGCCTACTTTACTCTCCACCTCTGACCTACCATGTGCCAAGATAAATACCTTGTTTTTTCCTTTTATTAATGCATTTCCCCTTAGTGCGTTCACTGATCTGCAAGGTCACCAAGGACCAAGATACACGTCGGGTATGATGATGTATTCTTCAGCATCTCAGGGACTGTGCCCCTCCATGCTTGAGGCTCCTCCTCCAAGAAGGAGGAGGTCTGAGGAATTCACAGTGGGTTATATCCAGGAAAAAAGAGGTCCATTTCCACCTAAGATCAAGGAGCTTGCTGGCAGCACAGGGAGGGTGTTCATGGGGTACAGCATGTTGGGAAGGAGGAGTTGAGTGGGAACCTAGACTCTCAGATGCCTGGAGGGAAGCATGCCCTGCACTGGGTACACCTGTGGGGAAGCACTTGACAGCCTTTCTCTAGTTGCAAACACTTCAAGTTCTGCATTCGTCAATGCCCTGCCTATATCGTCCATTGTACTCTAGATATCATTACGACATTATATCACACATTTCACTTACTCTAATTTTTTGTAGCTCTGTCTTCCCCTTTGGTGAATGGTCTATGGTCTCCTTGAAAAATATCTTACTTACTTTCATACACTTGGATCACATCAAAGGACCTGGCACACAACAATCAGTAAAAACCTGTTCAATGGTTAGATGTATGACATTCTTAAAGGACCAAAGAACTTTTCCAAGATCTTAGTCTCTATTGGTCACACCCCTTTCAAAGAAAATAATCACAGTCATAGACCAAAGAAAGGGTCATTAAGAAAAACCCACACATAAAAAAAATATTTAATATGCCTTTAAAAGATGTTTTTTACAGAGGGTAAAATCAAAGCCCAGAAAACAGAAGTGACTTAACTGAAGCTATCACATTTGACTGTGACAGTCACACCAAGAACCCGGATGTCCTCACTCTTGCCACCTGTCCCTCTGCTGCTGCGCCAGGGCAAAGTGAGTTAAAGTATCACACAGAGGGTGCAAAGATAACAATCAAAACCGTATGAAGAGCTGGTCCTGGGGACAATTCTTAGAAAACAGATGGTTGCTGAGATAATAGGCACTTACCTAGGCTGTTGTGATGATGCCAAGCCTGTCCTGGACAAGGCAGGAAAAGCCCAGAGGGGACTGAAGTCCTGGGGTTCGGTGACTACTGGGCTGTCTCAGAGCACTAGGCAATAATTCTAAGCATTGTGTTCAGGAATGTAAACTTAACTGTAATCACTAATTAGCTTATTTTCAACTGCCTGGGCTTACACACCTCCGAGCAGCCAGTCTGTCTGTGCATACTGGTTTATTTAGGGCAAACTCCCCAGGAGATAGGGGACCCAGAAGCTCCTCCTCAGAGCCTGCCCCTTCTGGGTCCCTCAAGCAGAAGGAAGCACAGATTTTATAAGATTTATCCTGTTCCCTGCCACTTTCAGGGATTCTGGGGAGGAAGAAGGAAGAAGCGGAAAGGATCCCAGAGTGGTGTGGAAAGAAAGGAGTACGAACATCATCGCTAACAATTCTTCAATCTTTATAGGTTGCAGAAAGCTTTCTCTATTGGTTGTCCTGTGGACTCCATACTCCAGCTGCCCTGAAGGTGGGCCGGCAATGGTTCACACCCCATTTTACCTTGGTGGAATCTTGAGAGGAACAAAGAGACATTGTTCCCAGTGATATCCCGCTTCCTATTTCCACTGGTTACTTGGTCACATTTTGGTGAGGGGTATCAGGAAAGACACAAAACAAGTAATGAGGAAGCATTCTTAGCAACTCACTCAGGTGAGTGGGTTGTGGGATTAGGAACTGGGTAAGAGTCAGGGTCTCAGTCATGATGAATACTCTATTTCTTGTCCTTTTTTTTCTTTTTTCTTTTTTCTTTATCAATCCACCCAGGCAGTGGGACATTTTTCTGAGCATCTTTTAAAAGTCATGGACACTTTCTCTGGAATAAAGTGCTTGCAGTGGGTTGAATAGTGTTCCCCTAAAATTCCTGTCTACCCAGAATGTGACCTGATTTGGAAATGAGGTCATGCTGGATTAAGGTGGGCCCTAAATCCAACACCCCGTGTCCTTAGAAGAAAACCAGAGAGCACGCAGATGTGAAGCTAAGCTCAGGTAACTTTGCTTCAGCAGCTTTTCCCTGATCACTTCCCACTCCCAGGCTGGCTGAACACCATCTCTTTCATGTTCCCAGAGACCAGTGATGGTGAACCTTTTAGATCTTTCAATGATATGAGCAGCCTACTGTGGCACGCGTGCCACAGCTTCGTCACCACTGCTATAGACTCTTCCAATGCAATGGCGATCATTACACTGATCATTGTCTATTTGCTAGACTCTGGCACTATGCCTGCATTTTAAGTGTCTAGCCCCTTGTAGACAGGCAATATGTGATTGAAGAAAGGTGTATTCATTGAATAGAGAAATCATTAGGTACCAAGAGGATGAGGACAGTGCAGGTCAACAGTGAGTGTCCTGTCAGATTATAGCTGTTGGGTTGTGGTCAGTGCAGCACCAGAAGGTAAACACACTAATCACACTGCAGAAAGTCCCTGATCCTCTTCATGCAGCTATTTCATATGTGCCATTTTATCCTGGGGACTAAGACCCAAAATTCTTTCCTGGATCTCTTCTTCAGCTCATAGCATGTGTTCTAAAAGAACAAGATTGTCCAAAACCTGGGAGTCTGGAGGTGTAGGCTTTAGGGTCTGATAGGGACCCTGTGTGTGATCTCAATGACCTAAACACATTTATTCTTGCTGTTCTGATCTCAGTCATCATCTACAAACGGAGAAGTAAGAAGCTGTCACTCTAGTTTCAAGAGTCTCCTCTCTCAGATGCTACAGAGTGAAAGAATGTGGGTGCCCTGCTAACATGAGATCCCTGTATCTTTGCTTTCCCTACTGCTTGAATAATATCAGAATCTTTCCCTCTTGTGCTGCTGACCCTGATTCTTTTTACATTGTGGCTGTGCTTCTACTCCTAATGGTTGAAAACATGTGAAAGAGAAAGGTAGCCACCATTTTAACTACCCTAACCATTCTCTTCCTTCAAGAGCTGTATTTCTGGGTCCTGAGAAAAACAAAACAAAAGAAAACTGTTGTAGCCAGGGTTTACAAGGGAACCAATTTAATACAGTACACATAATTTACAGTATTATTTTATTATAGTCACCCAAAAATTTAAATATGAAAGAGTACAGGAAATCTGTCCACACACTAAAGACCCAAAGAATCCAGGTGAGGGTCTGGATTCTATGGCACTGCCCTGCATGAATCCAGCTGAAGACCTGCAGCCCATGCGTATGTCCCCCACTAGTCCAAGTGGAGGCCTAGAGCCCACGACAGTGTCTCAGACAAGTCTGTTTCATGGATCTGTGCTGGAAAAGTCCAAAGGTCAGCAGCGGAAGCCAGAAAGTCTGTGCCAGCAGGCTGAAGGATCTGCACTGGAGCCAGGAAGTGACACTCAAAGTAAGGACCAGAGCTCCCTCAAAAAGTATCACAGCCATCTTCAGCAACAATGAGGTCCTGAGCTCCTCTGACAATGAGAACAGCAGAGTCCATATCAGGAAAGAAGTTTGACAACCTCTTCCAGGAGTACCAACACCACCACACCACTTCTCCCTGTCCGGTTCTCCTTTTCATGTTGTTGGCAACAGTCCTCACGCGGGCCCTCCACACCCAGCATCAAGCTGATTCAGTTCAGCTGGGTGGTACAAGCTGACCACCAGTTGTCAATCCACCACAAAAACAAGCTTTAAAAAAAATGAAAAGACAACTAACTTCCCTCTGAATATTGTCATTAAAGACCAGATGTCCAGTTGGGAGAGCCTCTAATACAAAGCAGCTGTTTGGACAGTGCTCCCCAAGCATCCTTTCCCACAGCCCCTCAGACCACAAGTTCCTCTGCCTTTCAGCCCGATGATGGCAGCTGCATCTCCACCGCCTGTGTCCTTGGCTTTAAAGTCCCCTGCTTGATGCGTGGGGACCATCCTGACACGCCACACTCTTCCCTCAGAAACGAGACTTCCTCCCTTCTCCAGCCCTTCAGGCTCCTAGAAAATTCATATTCAGTCTTAGCTCCAAAGTTACCTCTTCCCTGTTGCTTATATTCTTAGAATCACTCTTTCCTCCTTGCTTGAAGATGAGGACAGCTAACATTTATACATCTCTTGCGCATCCACCATGTGGTACATTCTCTTCAGCCTCGGAACTCGGAATAGCTGGGTTTCTTCTTCAGAACTCCTCTGCATTTCTCTTGGCACAGGGAATCAACTAACTCACCATATTTCCTTTCTTCATTTCAATGCTCAGAAGCTCAAAGCAAAATTTGGGGCCCAATGTTAGAAAATACACTAAATCTTATGATGGAATCCAATATCTTAAACTTATCACTTTTTTTTTAACACACCCTTGAATTTTTTTTTTATCCTGATTCAGATATTGACCTTGAAAGGAAATGTCACTGGGATCATTTGTGTTTGGGGGAGGTAAACTCAAATTCTATCTGAAATGGATGATCCAAACAAATAATACAAGCAAATAATAAAAAAGATATTGTCTATACATATCTGTAATTTTCAAAATAATTCTTGAAGTGTCAGGACAAATGGCACTCAGAGGGATTACACAGCATATTTAAATCACACATTTTTTACTGCAAAGAGGTAAGAGTCAAACTTTATCTGTCTGACTTCAAAATTCATGCTCAGGTAGTTAGGTTGAAAAGAGTCCAGAGATTCAAAGTTCAAGCTATGTGGATTTGAACCTCAATCAGCATTACCTGAGGATCTCAGAAAAATTACGATCTTTCTTAAACCTCACTTTTTCATCTATAGAACAGATGCAATAATGGTAGCTGCTTTGTAGGTCTGTTATGTGGATAAATGAGATAATGCATGTAGGGTACTAAGCCTAAACCCTGATCTGTAGTAAGTGCTTACTAAGTGTAAGTAATTATGACTACCTGAACATGAGCTTTGAAGTCAGATGTGATTTAAATACGTTATAATAGAGCTAAGTATACAAAAAGTGAATTGGTAATTAAGTGTTATTCCACCTGCTTTAAATGCCCAGCTGCATGGTTATTATCGGAAACTTTTATCATCTGACAATTCTTATTGGAGAAATGGTTTTCTGGCTAGAGATAGGTATTTCTGAGTTTCACAGTTCTTCACGGAGCAGATGGATCAAAAACACAAAGTCTGTGTGCAACACTGGATTGTAAATGCCAGGCAGAGCCCTGACAGAGAGGAGCATACCTAGCACCCGAGGGGTGGAAATAAAAGCCTTTGGGAAGGAAGGGCGGCTCTGCCCATGGGCGCCATCTGGTAGTAAATATGGGCAATGGCCCTCAGGAAGAACTAGACTTACGAAATGAAATTCCCTAAAGTATAATTTATACTTCAGTATCCTACTTACTGCATGTCTTTTTCTTTTAAACAAAACCTGCAAGACAGACATCATTTGATTTTACTAAGAAGAAACTTAAAACTCAAAGCTATTAGTTCACTTGCCAGGGGATTTGACCACCACCTAGCCTCCCTGAACCTTTATTTCCATTCCCTGTGGAAATTCTCAGGAGTAGCATGCCTTGCTATCTCCTACCTTCTCCAGCGCTTCAGAGCTGGGATCCCACGTGTTCCATATTCCATTGGAGCTATTCATGTGGCAGGCGGGAGACGTGGCAGCAGTGGGTGCCAACAAGGTTGAGGCTCTCTGTGCCTACGCTATGATCCAGTTCATGAAGCAGAACACCTGCCTTTGGGAGTCAGTCTGAGACTCCAGTCCTGAATTTCAGTTAACGTTGCCGGGCCTTATCACCCTCTATCATTCTCATCAGTCTCCCTCAAAGGGTTAGAAGCACTGGGTCCTTTGCCCCCCCAACTGAAGTGTGGAGCTCTAATACAGCTGATATCCCATACCATACCTAGACCTGCCAGCTGCCCGGTTTGCCCAACTGGAATCAGCCACTGTGGCTGGCTGTTTCCAAATCATGTTCTTCCTGAGCCTTCCTTCACTGGGGACAAGATAAGATAGCTAAGGTTGCAGAATTAATTCTACCACAATTGCCACTGTCCTTTGAGAAATGCAGAGGAATGAAAGATGGGCCACAAAGTTGTGAATAAATTAATGTTGACCTTGTTTCCAAAAAGGGGCAAGGATGAATCCTTGATGCTTCAGTTAATATAACATTTTTATAGAATCAGAAGATGATGGGTCAAACATGAAGAAATAGTGAAATGACAAGATTTGGGAAAATTCACTATGAATAAATCATAAAATAAAACAATTTTCTTTTAAGGAAAAAAATTATCTTACTGATAAAATTCAGAATGCTCTGCCCTACGGGCAGTGAAAAATTGACAAAAAATTGTCAGAATCAATTTTTTCAGAACTCTGGAATTAACCAAAGTCTTGTGATAATACAAGCAGTATTTTTTTCTGGAAAAAAAATAGCCAAATCTCTGTAATAACAGTAAATTTTCTGTCACTGAAACTTATTTAATCTCCTCTTCCACTTCCCAACATCACAATAACCTTGAAATCCAGCAGCCTTACAACCTTAGTAGCTGTGAAAATCAATAACCTAGCGGCCCCTGAAGAAAGCGGAACAAGCCCCCGGCCTCAGAGACTTGTCACTGTTCAACCTCTCTGGTAGCTCCCTGGAACTGCCCACCTGCAGGGGTTACCTTTGTTTGACCTCAGAGCCCTCTCACAGAGAAAAGCTTTGGGTTGAAAACACCCACCGGCAACTGTTTTGGCACTGTAACTGCTTAAAGCAGGGATAGCATTTGTGACATAAAAGAAGCCAACCAAAAAACTTTAAAGGAAAAACTGAAAAGTAAAAAAGCATGCTTCTAGAAATCTACAAGGCCACGCACACGTACAGGGCTGTGCTCAGAAAAGATCTAAGAATGCTCTCATGGCTCACCTTTGGTTGACCTTAGGGCTTTATATAAGTAGGAAGGCTAAGGCAGTGTTGTAAACTGTCTGCTAGAGTGTTGAAGACACATCAGAACTCACACACAGAGCTCCTTTGGCAGCCAGGTATGGTGGCACATGCCTGTAATCCCAGCACTCTGGGAGGCTGAGGCAGGAGGACCATGAATTCAAGGTCAGCCTGGGGGTTACATAGTGAGTGCAAACCCAGCCTGAACTGCATAGTGAGACGCTATCAAGAGAAAGAAAGAAAGAAAGAAAAAAAGAAAGAAAGAAAGAAGTGGGAAGTTTATTAGTACCAAGAATTTAAGGAATTTTCTGTCCAGTGATTACCTGACTACTAAATTAACTGAGAGGAAACATATAGAATTAATTTAAAAAAAGTCACAATTGAAGAAAACAGAAAAACAGCACAAGCAGCAATAATAAATCCCAAGGAGCAGAGGGGATCTGATGTCTAAAGTTGTCATATTATGTCATTTAAAATATCTAGTTTACAACAAAAAATTCCTCCAACAAAAGGAAAGTATGGCCTCTACCAGTGATGGGGAAACTTTTACAGCTTGCAATAATATAAATAGCGTGCGTGTCATAGGTTCCCCCACAATGAACAAAAAGGAAAGGTAGTGAATGGAAACTGTCTCTGAGGAGGCCTAGATGTTAGAAAAAGAAAATAAATCAGCTATTATGCTTAAAGAAACTATATGTAAAAAAACAGGAAATATGATAACAAATCTCATCAAATGTAAACTATCAATGAAGACGCAGAAATTATAAAAAAGAAGCAAATAGAGACTCTGAAGTTGAAAAGTACAATAACTAAAATGGCAAGTTCAACAGATTTGAGGTAGCAGAAAAAAAGAATTAATTAAAAGATGGGTCAGTTATGTTTATGCAGTCTGAGGGACAGAAAGAAAGCATTAAAAAAATTAAAAGAGCCTCAGAAATCTGTGAGATATTAACAAGTATATCAACAAGTGGAGGTAAGAGTTCTAGAAAGAGAGGAGAGAGTAAAAAGAGTAGAAAGAATATTTGAAAAATTAATGGTTAAGGGCTGGGATGTAACTCAGTAGTAGAGAACATACTTAGCACATGTGAGGTCCTGGTTTCAATCCCTAGCACACACATGTACACATACACACACATACATATGCACATGCAAATTTACTAACAATGAAAAGCTTGCAAAATATGATTCAAATATATATATCAAGAAAGCTTAATGAACTCTCAGTAGGATAAATACAAAGAGAGCCACACTTAGGCCAATTATAATCAAGACAATAATCAACCAATAAAAACTATATATAAGATATGTGGAAAACAAATAGAAGCATAACAGAAGTAAGTGTTACCTTATCAGTAGTTACATTAAATACAAATAGATTAAACACTCCTATCAAAAGGCAAATATTGGCAGAGTGAATTTTAAAAATAAAAAAATACAGGATCCAACTGTGTGGATAAGAGGTACACTTTAGATCCAAAGATATAAAGAAGTTGAAAGCAAAAAGATGAAAGAAAGATATACCATGCAGAGTAATCAGAGGAGACTTTGACTGACATAATATCAGACAAAATAGATTTTAAGAAACACATGCAATGTTAGGCTACACTCACAGATGTGAAACTTTCACAGGGAAAGGAGAGACAGTCCTCCTACAGCCAGGTCAGGCCCAAATGCTCCTTTCGGAAAGGGACACTGCTTTTTGAAATGCACAATGACAAACTTGGAGGCCATGGATGAAAGTGATAAAAGTGATGAAAAGGACTGGAAATGATATCATACAACTAGTGTTTGAGAGACGTGTGACCTAGGAGAGAGAAAACTTTTGATTGATCTAATAGGTGTCAAAAATATATAAAGAGAGTCCATAAAAGTAAGTTCAGTTTTATTTAGTTCCCAGAGACAGAGATGAGGGAACCCATGGGAACGAGTGATGGAAGGACACCCTTTGGTTCCAGGTAAGACTGTCTGTCGATGAGAGCAGTGTCTGTTCCTCAAGTGGCTCAGAGACCTCCCCGTCTGAGATACTCCAGAGTGGAACGCAGAGCGGGGGACGTGGAGCAAACGTTTTCCTGTTCGAGTTGTGTGGGAGAAACGGTATTTACACAGCCAGCGTTGCTCTCCTGTAGTTCCTTTGCTTTCAAACAGGGAAAGAAGTGATCTTTATTATGGTGTTCTCTCTTCTTTCCTTCTTTCCTTTCTTTCTTTCTTTCTTTCTTTCTTTCTTTCTTTCTTTCTTTCTTTCTTTCTTTCTTTCTTTCTTTCTTTCTTCCTTCCTTCCTTCCTTCCTTCCTTCCTTCCTTTCTTTCTTTCTTTCGTTCTTTCTTCTTTCTTTCTTTCTTTTCTCTTCTTCCTTCCTCCCTCTCTCCCCTCCATTTTTC